>JAWQFJ010000863.1:87500-102500 GCA_034096865.1 Theodoxus fluviatilis | reverse complement strand
TGGAAATGTTTTATAAAAAAAAGTATAGAACTGTTACAGGTACTTGTTTTTCCCATAATATTGTATGGTACATGTCAACTTTTTTTGTTTCCTTTTAAAATTTTGTACTATTATGTTTCATAATTTACTTTAAATGCATTATCAATACTGCAATATCCCAATCTTAGTATGTATAGTATACTTTTGTATGTAATGTATAACAAAATAAATAATGGCTCAATTTTCTTGTTTTCTACAGCTTTTGAGTTAATTGTATCAATTTTGCATTTCTAATGAGAAAAACGAGTTTTGTGAGGAGCGCAAGTCTGAGTGTGTGTGTGTGTGTGTGTGTGTGTGTGTGTGTGTGTGTGTGTGTGTGTGTGAGTGTGTGTGTGTGTGTGCATGTGCTTGATGGCCCACTCAACTTCAGACCTACAGCTCATGCTGGACTGCTTTTCAGAGGCAGCAAAGATGTTTGGTCTAACAATCAATCTTGGCAAGACGGAAATTCTTTACCAGCCTGCACCAAGAACCAACCCCCCTCCACCGGTCATTACCATAGATGGTACCCAGCTTCTGAACGCCAAGAGCTTCAAACACCTTAGAAGTACATTCTCAAATGATTGGCTACTTGGATAGCGAAAATGCAGCTAGACTAAACAGACCCAGCCAGTCACTGGGGAGACTCCGGAACAGGGAGCTGAACCAGCACAACCTACGCCTGTCAATCAAGATAAAAGTGTAGCGTGCAGTGGTCCTCCCCTCCCTCCTTTATGGATGTGAATCATGAACACAGTATCAAAAGCATGTCAGAAAGCTGGAAAAATTCCATCTGTGAGCACTCTGCTCCGTCCTAAGCATCCAGTGGCAAGACCACATAAGTAACATTGAGGTTCTGGACCAGGCTGGATGCACCAGCATTGAATCCATGCTCATCAAGGCCCAACTCCGATGGGTGGGGCATGTCTATTTGCATGGAGTAACACCACATGCTCAGACGTTTACTGTATGGCGAACGTGTGTGGCAAGAGACGCCATGGTGGCCCCCTAAAACGCTACAAAGACTCATCAAAGCCAATCTCAACTGGTGCATGAACAAACAAGGGAGTTGGAAGAATGTGTCAGATATCGAGAACGCTGGCGAGACATGGTCCACCGAGCTCCCACTCACTTCGAGGAGGCCAGACGTCAAAAGCTCATCACCGCAAGAGGGTAGCGCCATCGACCAACACCAGCAGTGACTGAGTTCCAGTGTCCCTACTGCCACAGACTCTGCGCCTCCAGACTGGGGTTGTGTAGCCACATGGTAACTCACAGATAAATTGATGTGCTGGAGCGTCTTCTTCGGACATGAAACGGGCCAACATGCAAGCAAGCAAGTGTGTGTGCACAACAAATGCTGTAAGTTGTGTGTGTTGCAGGACATACTTGCATACAAATTTCATTCTGTTTATAGTTGTCATTTGGTTAAAGAAATAGGAAGGAAAGAAATAAGCCTTAAAAACAAAGGGGGGGGGGGGGCAGGATTTTTAAACCTGAGGTTCTGTCAAATTGCTCAGGATCTCAAGGGTAGTGGGCCCTCATTGTCTTGGCTTCCAGTGATATTCCTTCCTTCTTCAATCACTAGAAATAAATATAAATAAATAAAAACACACACGACTAACACCAAAATCAAAGGCTTTCCGGCACACGCCCTTCTTCAGTGAATGATGCAGAAACAGAAATGATGCAACACGTGGCGTAAAAAAAACCTTTTGAATGACATGACGTAGGCACTCCAGAGCTCTCCCCCTCCTCTCTCTTCCTCTCTCCCTCTCTCTCTCTCTCTCTCTCTCTTCACTCTCTCTCTCTCTCTCTCTCTCACTCTCTCTCTCTCTCTCTCTCTCTCTCTCACTCTCTCTCTCTCTCTCTCTCTCTCTCTCTCTCTCTCTCTCTCTCTATTTCACGGGCTGCACGGAGAACGTGAACTTTCTCATTGATAGGGACTATTCACCAGTGCGCGCTCCCTAAACTGGTTGCCAGTTTTTGATGTACTTCTTGTACATAATTGTGCTCTGTTCGCGTTTTTCTCGCCAATGTAATAGGCCGGTGGCCTACACATTAAACTTGTTCAGTTCAGTTCAGTTCTCTCTCTCTCTCTCTCTCTCTCTCTATTTCTCTCTATCTCTTTCTCTCTATCTCTCCCTCTCTCTCTCTCTCTCTCTCTCTCTCTCTCTCTCTCTCTCCCTCTCTCTCTCTCCACCACCCTCATTAAAAAAAAAGTGTTCGAGCCCGAGTACTAGGAGCTCGAGCTCTCTCAGCGTCCAGTGTCCAGAGTGTTCTCTCTCTCTCTCTCTCTCTCTCTCTCTCTCTCTCTCTCTCTCTCACTCTCTCTCCCCCCCCCCCCCCCCCCCCACTCGAGGGCGCTGCGGCTGACTAGGTAAGCCACGCTCACGCCAGCTCCGCTAATTTTGAGATTAAACCTCAACGCTATGCCAGTCGCCGGATTACCAGCTGCTGTGGAAGCGTCCCTATCGTCCCTGCTCGCGACGGAAGAACTGTTGTCATGGAAAATCGTCGGCGAACCGGGAAACAGCACAGTTGTGCTGAGATTCAGGCAGCGCGACGACGCTTGGCCATTGCTCACAAGCCATTACAAGCGAGGAACCTGGCGTCGAAAGACTCCATCCCAACAGCGACGGGACCAGCAGCGGTCGGAAATTCATCGAGCCAAGGGTGAGCAAACCTTACTGCAAGATGCTCCTTTTCCAAATTTCGACATTGAAACCGCCGCGAATTTCGTTTCTCGTCATGATGATGCACGGAATGCACGTGCTGCTGCGAGAGCAGATCCGACAGCGTTGGCGACCGTGACCTTTGACCTCCCCGGTGGACAAGTTGGCTTCGTCAGAGAGGACACGGCCGGTCATCTCCCTCGATCATCTACGGGTGACCTCCAGTGCAGCACAGACAGGGATGCTGAGATCGTGACACCACTACCTTCAGCCCAGCACGAGCTTACTGACCAGGACTGCAGAGATGTACTGGAGCGTATTGACCAAGACTGCAGAGATGCGCTGGAGCGTGTGGTGAGACAGGTGTCTGACAGGGTGACAGACTGCCGACAGAGTGTTGCAGAGTTGCGGGAGGAGATTGCGGTCGTGGCTTCTCCCCGACTTATTCTAGACAAGGAGCCTCGGATGTTGCGGGAGTCCATACGGTCGAAGACTCCCGATTCCCGCAGCAGGGGCAAGAAAGTCAGTTCATCTGATGACCCTGGGATCGACCCAGTTCCTGACCGTCTGCGACCCACTTCCAGACGGCGAGACAGGGATGGTGATGGCGCACGTCGACTGCGTGGGCGGAGAGTGCGGGCAGCAAAAAACTAGCAATTTGCACGAACTGCTCGGTGATATCGTGTGACAGACATTGCCAGTAATCGTGCACTGCGGACAGTCCATAACTGGATTCCAGTTTTGTTGTGTTTACGTTTGTGTTCATTTCGTCGCGTTTCTTTCCATTGTAATGGGCCGGCATGGCCTAAACAATAAATATTTCATTCGTTCATTCGTTCGTTCTCTCTCTCTCTCTATCTATCTATCTATCTATCTCTATCTCTCTATCTCCCTCTTTCTCTCTCTATCTCTCTATCTCCCTCCAACCCTCTAACTCTCTCTCTAAGTGTTCATAGTTCTATCTATCTCTCTCTCTCAGTCAAACACATTCAGTCCTTCAGGGTAGTTGGTGCGCAACTTGAAGCGCCAGAACTTCTCCCTTCGCTTCCGGATGTTAGCATCGTCCACATGGATCTTCTCAATAATAGTCACTCTCATGTGGGAGAGGCAGTGCCCAGGGGACCTGAAGTGCTTAGCCACTAGGGTGTCTATGTCATTGCGGATGGCGTGCGTGTGTCCGTAAAACCTTCTACGGATGGTCTGGCCAGTCTCACCCACATACTGCCTGTCGTGACACTGTTCACAGTCAATGAGGTAGATGACGTTGGTTGACGTGCACGACAAGCAGTCTCTGATGTGGAAAGACTGGCCAGTGATGACGCTGCGGAAGGTGGTAGTGTCCTGCAGATATCTCTTACACAGTACACATTTGGGGCATGGGTGACACCCGATGTTGGTCTCCTGAGCCAAAGTACGGGGGAAGGGGAGGGTCGAGGGCATGAGCAGTTTTCTTAGATTAAAACAATTTCTTTCTCCTACAATAGGCGGGTTTGGAGCTGCCCGTCTCATCCGCGTGCTGGTGTGGAGCACCGGCAGAAACTGCTTCAGCCACTGGCTCAGAGGCGGGTTGCCAGGGTTGTGACGAATCACAAACGGCACTCTGTCTGAACCCTCGGCTTCTCTTCGAGCATACTGAAGAGTAGATGCTCGAGTCCTGGCTGCCACTTTTTTCACAGCTGCCTCAGTCAGTCCTACGGGATAGCCTCTCTTTTTTAGCTTCTTTTTTAGTTCATCACATCTGTGTCCGAACGTAAAGTCTTCGGAGCAGATGCGACGCAGACGTAAGCACTGGCTGTAGGGGATGCTGCGAGGACAGTGACGAGGGTGGCATGAGTGGAAGGGTAGAATCATGGCAGCATCTGTGGGCTTCACGTGGAGGTCAGTGACCAAATGTCCCTCAGAAGTGATGGAAAGGCTGACATCCAGGTATGGCACACTGGTTCTCCCATAGCTGTAGGTGAACTTTATGCTCGGGTGTTGATCATTCAGCCACTCCATGAATTTCACCAGTTCATCTTGGCCGCAGAACCAGAGAGTGATGATGTCATCAATGTATCTTTTCCAAATCTCTGGATCTATGGCCCAAGGACAACGGGTCAAGACGTCACTCTCCAGCCACCCCATGAAAATGTTGGCAATCGTTGGAGCCATAGGGGTCCCCATAGCAGTTCCGAAGATCTGCTTGTAGACCTGACTGTCAAACTGGAAGATGTTGTTTTTCAGGACGTGGTTGATGATCTTCAGAAGCAAGTCTTTGGGTGGAGCTTCGGGGACCAGGTGCTGTCTCGTGGACAACATGTCAATGACGGACGTAGCCACTTCCTCGTGGGGTATGTTGGTATTCAACCCTACCACGTCAATGGTGACAATGAGTGCGTCAGGAAGGAGAGAGCCGTAGCGGTGTCAGCTGTGGAATTGACGTCTAACTTGGTGTAATGCACCGGACTGTTGAGTTGACGCAAAGCTTCCGCTTCATAAGCAGTAAAGTCCTGAACCACTGTAGCTCCTCCCTTATCAGCTTTGGAGATCCGGATCTGACGAGACTGTACCATCTGGCGAAGTTCCGCTAGAGCTTTACGGCAGTCGTTGCTTAGGTTATGCATTTTGACAGGAGGAGGGATGTAACCAGTGACCAAAGATGTGATGGTGTCACAGTAGGCGTCCGCCTTTATCCCTTCCGTCAGGGGGTGACCACATTTTCTTCTTGTAGAATTTAGGTCTGGATGGAAAATTAGAAATAAAAATACAAAGCCTCTCAGCAGCAAAGACGTGTATGATTTAAGCGCTTCCAAATAGTAGCATGTGTATACAGTGGGCCAACTCTCAAAGTAACACTCGATCATGGAGAAATGAAAGCATTAACGGTCTTGGGCGTCACGGTGTGGTCTAGGGGGAGACAATTTAGCTCTCTGTGAGTAATAAAAATTCAGAGTAATCTCCCATGACACATGAAACTCATCACTCCCGATGTAAACATAGGGGGAGAAACATCACAACCACCGGTGCATCGCTTCCCTAGAACCGCGAGGGCAATCGTTACCGGTGTTAGCTTCGTTAGTCAACATTTACGGGGGAGTGTTAACTTGTTCTGCGCATTATGGGAATCCAGCCTTTTTCGGAATTAGGCTGGATCTCTCACTTTGCACGCCACTTCCGGAACTACACGGGGTTACATTCTAGAAACGGCGGCCATGCAGTGAGGATCGGTCCGGTGTTCCCTGCAACAATGACGACCGACCAGCGTTTGGAAGTGCAAAACTTCGTGGACGAAGTGTCAAAAAAACACAACTCAAAGGTCATCACTGCAGAAAAGTATGCGAATATAGTGGAATATTTGAAAACAAAAGAGACACATCACAGCGTTGTGGAGAAGGCGGCATCCAAGTTCAAGTGGTGGGTGCGAGAAAAGAAGTTTGCACTGGTTAACTTCCCGGAGTTGGAACTGCACGAAGTATTGTGTGTGCCATCCAAGAAAGAGGTAAGTCAGTTTGAAATTACCGTCTTTTACCACGTATGTTAAAAAAAGAAAATCGCTAACTTGCAGTACCATTGTCGAAGTGCCGCTGTCGGCATTGGCTGGTTGAGAAAAATCGTGCAGTGTATATATATATGGGTGGGGAGAAGCAATGCGAGTTATGCATCTTGCTCAAGGATGCAACTCTGGGGATCGCGCAGCTTCGAACGCCACACCCACTGGCCGCAAGCGACTGTAGGTCCAGCGCGCTAACCACTCGGCCACAGAGCCTATATAGTCAATCTGCTAGCTTTTGAGAGAGAGAGAGAGAGAGAGAGAGAGAGAGAGAGAGAGAGAGAGAGAGAAAGAGAGAGAGAGAGAGAGAGAGAGAGAGATTGAAGGGGGTAGGTGGGTGGGGGGGGGGTGGAGATGGTGGAAAGACTCATGCCAAAACAATTCGAAGAGGCAAACATTTCAACGGCTTTACGATGAACATCTGACTTGCCAGCCTGTGCCTCTTCGAGTTGTTTTGGCTTGAGTCTTTCCACCATCTCCCCCCCACCCCCACCCCCTTCTCTCTCTCTCTCTCTCTCTCTCTCTCTCTCTCTCTCTCTCTCTCTCTCTCTCTCTCTCTCTCGCTCTCTCTCTCTCTCTCTCTCTCTCTCTCTCTCTCTCTCTCTCTCTCTCTCTCTCTCTCTCTCTCTCTCAAAAGCTAGCAGATTGACTGAATATGTTCATCACGCGACTTGTTTTTCTTATGAGGTTGATCAAGTCAGATTGCTCAGATTGCTCATTGAAGATAGGAAGGTATCAAGGCTTGAACATAACGTGGCAACAGACAGCAGGAGATTGATATTAAATGAAACATTTAACATGATTGGTTAAATTCTGAGTCGTGCAGTATTTTACACTAGCAGCTTCTGAGAAACCAAAGGCTTAGTACTCCAATCAGCTGTATTTGCATTACTGAGATTTCACAACAATTCATAGTCTTACCCTATTCTGTACATTTATGGTTGTTTTTGTTTTTTTGAACAGAACACAAATGATCTGACCTTATTAGGGAAGTGGAGAAGAGTAGCGCATACTGGCAACATCTGTGACATTCTGGACCGTGTGCACTGTTTGCAGTCTGGCCATCTTGGCTTAAAGAAAACCCTTCATCAGGTATGTATAAGCACCGCTTATGTGGTTATTTTGTTTTGCTGGCTTTTGAGCTTTAGATGATGGCTAATAGTTATATAACCATGATTTATCTAATTTACAAAATGAACTTGATCAGGCAGCAGGGACATAACCAACCTACACAGTACAATTTTCAATTATTTTGTGGCACATGAAAAAACAGATAAAGTTGGAGAATGCAATGTTTTCTTTTTTGTGTATTTAAAAATTGACTGATTCACATGCCAAAGTTTTCATATGATTTTTCAAAGTAGCTGACCCCCAAAAGGACAGCAGTAATCGGCCTTTAAAGAAAAAACCCCCCATAAGATTAGTCATCTTGTAACTCTAGCATGGGAATCTTTTTCCTTTTTTCCTTTTTAGAATAGTAATGCCTGCTCACTGGTCGGTACAATAAATTTACTCGCAGACTGGATTTTTTTCTGTTGTTTTTGCCTGTAGCTTGTGGTTGAAATGAAGGAAAATAGTCCAGATTTTTTTTTCTTCAGGTTTGTATTTACAAAAAAACCACAACAAAAAACCAAAAATACTTCTTGGACGATTCTAGTCAAAATATTTTCTCACAAGAAAGAAGATAAATTCATGAAGTGGTTTTAATTAAAAACAATCTTTTTTTAAAAATGTGATATTGCCCCTCATAAACTATTTTTGCCTTGCTAGAAATAAACGGTAGCAACTTTAGCTGGGTTTTTGCATGCTGGGGCACAATTGCTTATTCCACTAGAGAGCAGATGTAGCTGGCGGACTTCCAATATTATGCACAATCAGAGAATATATGCATAATCAGAGTTCATGGTAGGCTGTAGTTTTGAGAAAGCTCCAACTGACAAGATGATTTTTGGTCCCAATTTGAATCATTATAGTCTCTTGGGGTAAAAAATATTGACACAGGCATGTTTCGGCTAAGTTTATACCAGCTTTTTAGCATGAGCAACTCTGCATTACGCAGATGAACTTAGTGTTTCTGCTTGTAATGATTACAGATCTTAATCTCATCATGATGTAAAATCCGCATTTCAGAATCCAAATTAGAAATTAGACATTTACTTAAAATTCAAAAAGTAATAAAAAAAAGGGGGAAAAAAAGGGTTTGATTATTTCTATGTAGAGGTGCAGTGTCATTTTTGCACCTAGCCCCATTTAAACATCAAACTTGGCTTCTGGTGTTCCCTCATCAGTGATTATCTGTTCTTTTGTCTTCCCAGATTGGGCTGAATTACGAGGGCATCCCGCGGTCCATTGTGAGCAAATTTGTATCCACCTGCAGTACCTGCCAGCCAGCCACTTCCGCATCGCACGTGTTTCGACCTTGCTTCAGCCGGTCTCCCGCAGTCCTGTCATCGCACTCGAAGTTCGACCAGGCCCAAGGACACCAGAGCAGCACACTGACGGCCATGGCGGACTTTGGGAAGGCGTTGCTGGTGGTGGACGTAGATACAGGGGTGGACGACGCCCAGGCTCTAATGTTGGCGCTGGCATCACCCCGAGTGAAGGTACCAAGGCATTCTTCGATTCTTCAGTTGTTGAGTCAGAAGCAAAGAACTATGTCAGTATTTTGCCAATCCAGTGAATATTTCATGTTTCTCAGCGAAATTTTCGTGCTGATGGAAGGCAGCTTCACATTTATTTGCAACATTCATGATTAAAGGCTGGGAACCACGCACACGCACACACACACACACACACACACACGTACACACACACGCGCGCGCATACACACACACACGTACACACACACGCGCGCGCGTACACACACACACACACACGTACACACACACACACACACACACACAAATACACACACACACACACATGTGCGCACACACTAACATATCAAAGAAAACATCTATGTAAGTGAAATGAATTTATATGAAGTTTTCCTTTTAAGAAACAACACACCAAAACTTATACAAACCTACCCACCCCACTCCCAGTTAACAACAAACCCACCCACCCACCCACCCACCCATAAAAGAAGCGTGGTGAGAGAGAGAGAGAGAGAGAGAGAGAGAGAGAGAGAGAGAGAGAGAGAGAGAGAGAGAGAGAGAGAGAGAGAGAGAGAGAGAGAGAGAGAAAATTACTTGGATGTACAAGAATGAAGGCAAGGCAGCTATTTCCTTCTCACTGAGATGCTCAGAGATTAAATGTAAATCAGATTGTTGCAGTTCCAGTTCACCTTGCTTCTTTGTGGCCTTCTTCTATGCTGCAGGTGCTCGGCGTGACGTGTGTCAATGGCAACGTGGCAGTAGATCGAGTCTGCACCAACACACTGAGAGTGCTGCAAGTCTGTCAAGAAACACAGGTGACCTGTCAGTCTTGCTGTCTCTGCACAGGCAGAAGAGGGTCCATGAATGATTCAGAAAGCCCATATTCCAGTACTCGGGGTGATCATTCAATCTGGTCAAATCTGAGAATATGAACACATGATAGTGAGAAATAAAAATAAATGTGAATTATGACACAGTTATGAACAGAGCAGCCAGGGGTTGCAGCTGATGAGGGGAGCATGTGGTGACCCCAGCAGTTTGTTGTTCTTGACAGCTTCCAATGATGCTACTGTTATTAATCTGGCATTTGAAAGATCATCCGAATGCATCATGCTTTATCCATCTTCCTATAGCAGAACTAAGGCCCTGCAGGAGATAGAAAAATTATAGGACCCAAAACAGGGACAAAAATCTGTAAACTCCCAGTCTCTCCCCTCCTGCCTTGTAATATCTGAGTGCCTTTAAGTGAAGTCTGGACCACAAGTTTAATCTGTAGATCGTGTATGTTTTGTGTGTGATGTTATCTAGTTATGAATTCTTCATAACTGCTGAACTTTATTGAATGTACACCATAACTGATTGATAACAGAAATGAACAGTCCAGTTGCACATGACAGCACAAAAATCCCTACCAGGTAAAGACATGCAAATTTCACTCCTCTTGTCAGTCATTTGTACGTCTACACTTTGGCCAGGTTCCTGTCTTCTGTGGGTCATCACGGCCCCTGGTGGAGGAAGGCAGCCAGTACTGGGATGATGGGGATGCTCTGGGGGATGTGGAATGGTCTGGCAGTGTGGACAGAAGTCTGTTGCACACAGAGCCCGCTGCCAGTGCCCTGGTGAGATTGGCCAGTCAGCATCCAGGCAAGTGTTTGGCGCAGAAGCTGCAAGGCTGCAAGTATTGCAGCACAGAAATTTTGGCGGAATTTTTTATTTAGTGGTTTATCAGATCCATCAAATGCTCCTTCATTTCACCAAACACTGTCACAGCTGGAAAACTCCCACAGTTCCCAAGAGAAATAGTTGGCAAGTGTTCAGCCAAAGCATCTGCTGAATGGGAAATTCAGCTGAAGTTTCAGTTCTGTAACACTTCTAGGGTTGAAATTCATCATTACCATAGCTTCTTGAATGTTCAGTGTGAATGCTCATGTTCATTATTCATAAAAGGGTGGACAACAGTAAAAAAAGACAAGTCGTGACAATATTTCCGACAAATTGTAATCTTTTTAAAATTTAAATCTTTTAAAAAGATTTAAAAAAAAGAAGAATACAACTGGTCGGAAGTAATGTCACGGCTTGTCTTTTTTACATGTTCATTATGAATAATTGGAGTGATTGTTCATGTTCTGTAAAATTGTTTAGAGAGTATTAATCTTTAGTTGGAATGTTCAGAGTAAATGCTCATGTTCAGAGTGAACACTGGTGTTTGATTTGAATGGTAAGAGCGGTTATTTGCTTTGTAGTTTTAAGAATGTCTATATCTTTTTTATAGTTATAATAATTATTGTGTCTCTGGTACAATGGAGTCCTTCCACCCATTTATTCTTCTATCCTCTTCCTGTTCCACTAAAATCATGCAAACATTTAGCTGTTCACCATATAAATACATGGTCTTTGTGCAAGCATGCATAAGCCTATAATTTCATTTCAATGTCGTAATTGTCAGATCCATCTTGCTAAGTGTGAGATCAAAGCAACCAGTCTTCCATATGCCTGGTGAATCAGCCATCTCCACCATGTAATGACAACAACAGTGCTCCTTTCAGGGGAGATAACACTAGTGGCCCTAGCCCCTATGACCAACCTGGCGGTGGCCATGAGACTGGATCCTGACTTCACCAGCAAACTGAAGGCATTGTACATCATGGGCGGCAACATTGAAGGTAGGCTGATGGCATTGTACATGATGGATGGCAACATTGAAGGTAGGCTGAAGGCATTGTACATCATGGGTGGCAACATTGAAGGTAGGCTGATGGCATTGTACATGATGGATGTCAACATTGAAGGTAGGCTGATGGCATTGTGCATGATGGATGGCAGCATTGAAGATAGGCTGAAGGCATTGTACATGATGGATGGCAACATTGAAAGTAGGCTGATGGCATTGTGCATGATGGATGGCAGCATTGAAGATAGGCTGAAGGCATTGTACATGATGGATGTCAACATTGAAGGTAGGCTGATGGCATTGTGCATGATGGATGGCAGCATTGAAGATAGGCTGAAGGCATTGTACATGATGGATGGCAACATTGAAAGTAGGCTGAAGGCCTTGTACATGATGGATGGCAACATTGAAGGTAGGCTGACGGCCTTGTACATGATGGGAGGCAACAGTGAAGGTATGCTGAAGGCCTTGTACATGATGGGAGGCAACAGTGAAGGTAGGCTGAAGGCCTTGTACATGATGGATGGCAACATTGAAGGTATGCTGAAGGCCTTGTACATGATGGGAGGCAACAGTGAAGGTAGGCTGAAGGCCTTGTACATAATGGGAGGCAACAGTGAAGGTAGGCTGAAGGCCTTGTACATCATGGGCGGCAACATTGAAGGTAGGCTGATGGCCTTGTACATGATGGGAGGCAACAGTGAAGGTAGGCTGAAGGCATTGTACATCATGGGCGGCAACAATTGAAGTTAGGCTGAAGGCATTGTACATTATGGGCGGCAACATTGAAGGTAGGCTGATGGCATTGTACATGATGGATGGCAACATTGAAGGTAGGCTGAAGGCATTGTACATCATGGGTGGCAACATTGAAGGTAGGCTGATGGCATTGTACATGATGGATGTCAACATTGAAGGTAGGCTGATGGCATTGTGCATGATGGATGGCAACATTGAAGATAGGCTGACGGCCTGGTATATGATGGATGGCAAAATTGAAGGTAGGCTGAAAACCTTGTATATCATGAGTGGCGACATTGAAGGTAGGCTGAAGGCCTTGTATATCATGAGTGGCAACATTGAAAGTAGGCTGAAGGCATTGTACATCATAGAAGGCAACATTGAAGGTAGGCTGAAGGCATTGTACATCATGGGCGGCAACATTGTAGGTAGGCTGACGGCCTGGTATATGATGGATGGCAACATTGAAGGTAGGCTGAAGGCATTGTACATCATGGGCGGCAACATTGAAGATAGGCTGACGGCCTTGTACATGATGGGCGGCAACATTGAAGGTATGCTGAAGGCCTTGTACATGATGGGAGGCAACATTGAAGGTATGCTGAAGGCCTTGTACATGATGGGAGGCAACATTGAAGATATGCTGAAGGCCTTGTACATGATGGGAGGCAACATTGAAGGTATGCTGAAGGCCTTGTACATGATGGGAGGCAACAGTGAAGGTAGGCTGAAGGCCTTGTACATAATGGGAGGCAACAGTGAAGGTACGCTGAAGGCATTGTACATCATAGAAGGCAACATTGAAAGTAGGCTGACGGCCTTGTACATGATGGATGGCAACATTGAAGGTATGCTGAAGGCCTTGTACATGATGGGAGGCAACAGTGAAGGTAGGCTGAAGGCCTTGTACATAATGGGAGGCAACAGTGAAGGTAGGCTGAAGGCCTTGTACATCATGGGTGGCAACATTGAAGGTAGGCTGATGGCCTTGTACATGATGGGAGGCAACAGTGAAGGTAGGCTGAAGGCATTGTACATCATGGGCGGCAACAGTGAAGGTAGGCTGAAGGCCTTGTACATGATGGGAGGCAACAGTGAAGGTAGGCTGAAGGCCTTGTACATAATGGGAGGCAACAGTGAAGGTACGCTGAAGGCATTGTACATCATAGAAGGCAACATTGAAGGTAGGCTGACGGCCTTGTACATGATGAGTGGCAACATTGAAGGTAGGCTGAAGGCCTTGTACATGATGGGAGGCAACAGTGAAGGTACTTGAGCAGTGTGCTTTATTCACATTGGTCTTCCCACTTAGGAATAAAACCAGGTATCAGCAAGGGCTGAACTGAAACAATGTGAAAGTCTACTTTGGTGCATTAATCCACGGCCTAGTTGCATGCTCGTCATGGAGTTGATATAGTGGTGCAATGACAGTGAGAGTAGCCCAAGTACTGGGGTGGGAGGGGGGGGGGGGGGGGGGGGGTTGGGGGAGGGAGGCCGTTGTGTAAAAATGTGTGGCTTGACCATCCAGTAGTGGACGAAAAGTTCCAACCTAAGAAGAAGCATCTTTATCTCACTTCTCAGCTCATATTTTGATTTCAGGGCGAGGCAACATCCGTCCTGGCTGTGAGTTCAACTTTGCAGTGGATCCTGAAGCTGCATTTGCTTTGCTGATTGGAGCTCAGTGTCCTGTCCATCTGTTACCATGGGAACCATGCAACAAGATGCTGCTCAGTTGGGTAAGTGTCGAGTCTGAGTTCGTTAGAGTTTTGCAGAGGTAGTGTGTTTTGAAGATTCTTGGTTTTTTCCACATTTGAAACTCTCACTGGAAAATGTACTGAAGTGATAATGTTCATTTGGGAAAAAGTGTAAAGTGTAATGTGAACAGAGGAAATTTTGTTAATTGGTTCACCCATCTGTCCATCAGTCTTTTCATCCTTCTGCGGTTGTCTGTCTGTCTGTCTGTCTGTCTGTCTGTCTGTCTGTCTGTCTGTCTGTCTGTCTGTCTGTCTGTCTGTCTGTCTGTCTGTCTGTCTGTCTGTCTGTCTGTCTGGGTGTGTGTCTGTGTGTCTGTCTGTCTGTCTGTATGTCTGTCTGTGTGTCTGTTTGTCTGTCTGTCTGTGTGTGTGTGTCTGTGTGTCTGTGTGTCTGTCTGTGTGTATGTCTGTGTGTCTGTGTTGTTACAAGTCGTCCTCTGAGTCTAGGGGTATGTTAATTAATCAATGTTGGATGAGGCCTGACTTGCACACATAACAGTCACTGCCTTCATTCGCGCTGTCTCTTTCTCTCAAAACCAGAAGAAGACGTCATGAGAAATCAATTAATAATGATTTAATCAAATAATGGCAAACTATGATATCTTTATGCAAAAATCAAGCATGCACGAGAAGAATAGTTAGTAATGGGCCAGCCTTAATTAATGAATGTTAAAGTTTATTATCAGTTCCACTTGGATGACTTATCTCATGTGTCTATTGAAATCGCTCACCGAATGTTCGTCGATGAAACAATGTTCATATAACACGAGTTCACTGACTTTCAAGTCCAGAATTTGCAGAGGAAGGTAGAGGTTCACAGTTACCGCTGAAGGGATAGCGGCTGCAGCAGCACTGGTGGGCAGGCATCTCTGATACGAGTTACAGGGACGGAACTCGTCTCTGGTCACAGCAAAAAGTGGTGACGGCAGCAGCATTGATGGTCAGGCACCTCTGAGGAGAGTTGAAGGGCAATACTCTGTCTCAGCAGGGACTTCGGGGTGAGCCTTGTGCTCCA
>JAWQFJ010000863.1:77500-82500 GCA_034096865.1 Theodoxus fluviatilis | reverse complement strand
ACCTGGTTTTTTGTGTTTGTGTGTGTGTGTGTTTTTTTCCCCCCTCTTTTCTCGAAAGGTTGTGGGTTCGAACCCGAATTTGTTTTTAATGCCAAAACCTGGAGGTTCAGCGCCAGCGGTTTTTATTGCGAACTGCGCCAGAGTCACGACTGACTCGGGTTCACAGAATGCGTGGCGTCAACCTCCAAAATGGCGGTTTTCACGCATCAAAATCCAGAAACGTCAATCCAGTAGGATAAAACACGTTTCCTGGAAAAAGCTCGCGGTCGTTTGTCAAAGCGAAAACATGCTAAAATGGAGTCATGCGGAATGGGATATTAATTTTTATGGAGGCATATATTTTAGACCTCTTGCGAATGACGGGGACTTTTAAATTAAACATTTCCGCCTTTTATTCATCTTATATCCCATTCCTTGTTTCTCCATGTTAATGCTTTCGTTTTAACAAAACCACATTGTCATGTATAATCATTCTGGAACTACAGAGTCGAGGAGCAGTCATCCTGTATTAGACTTTCGGACCTGTCCGTAGGATTCATTTGTTTGTGCGGGCGTCTGGCAATTAAGTTTGCTGTGACATGTTTAGGCAGGCACCCACAAATCCTGTCAATCACCCAGCGTCCTTGCCTTAATTCGTGTGAAGCCAGAGGCGCGACTCGACACCTCCATGACACTGTCAAGGCGTGCAGACGAGGTGATGGATCTGACACTTCGGTCTGTATACGTTATAATGGAGACTGTACCTGCCCCTCTGAGTGACGGCGCCCACCCTGAATGACGAGCCGACACGGGCCGACAGGGCAGACACGAGCAGACACGAGCCGACAGCTTAAAATCAACTTTTATCATATCTTTTGGGGGGTTTTCCATTCTGATTATACTCTAATTATATTTACTTACTTATTTAAGATTTTATGCAATTTATCCATGCGGCTAAACACAGCTAACCACTCCCGGCGTCACCGCTTCTGATTGGTCGGTTCGTGTCACGTGACGTTTATTGGCGCTGCTGAAATGGTCGAAGTCGGAAACATTCGGAACGTCGTTTAGCTTAAGATTACACCCGAATCACGCGGACCGTTAAGGTGCATAGAGTAGGCCTACAGTACCGCCGAGCAAGACGTTTGTCACAAAGCGCAGATACATTAACGCGGTCGGATCTTAGCATAACTCCCCGGGCGTGCGAAGTCAGTCAGGCGGAGTGGCGGGTGCGAGTTGCAGACGATGTGTTTAGCCGCATGGATAAATTGCATAAAATCGTAAATAAGTAAGTAAATATAATTAGAGTATAATCAGAATAGAAAACCCCCCCAAAGATATGATAAAAGTTGATTTTAAGCTGTCGGCTCGTGTCTGCTCGTGTCGGCTCGTGTCGGCTCGTGATTCAGGGTGGCTCAGAGGGGCAGGTCACTCTCCCTAGTCACCAAAAACCGCCAGACGGGCAGCTCGCAAATCAGACGCCTTCCATGGTTGGCCGAGGCGGGTGCACGTTTTGGTGCGGCCTGGACTCCACGTGTCATCGCTGAACCCACCAGCAACCACAGGAGAGCTGTGCACCTGACGTTTGAACCCTTGTAATGAGTCGCTGTAAAGCAAACACGGAGCACAGGTCCTCTGTCTTCCCTTCGTCCACAACAACGAACTAGTGTGTCTCGGGCTCCTTCTCTTACAAAATTCCGTTTCCTTCTGCGATCATTCAATCCTCTGCTATGTTCACAGTGGCTGTGACTTCGGAAGAGATTTCCCAGCCTTCAGGAAAGACTTGGTGGGGTTTAACGGCCTGAACTGGCCTACAGCTTTGAGGTTCGGGAAAAAGAGAGGAGGTTTTGGGAAGGAGATGGAAACTGATGTATGGAACGCGTGACACAAGGCAGATGGTAAAAAAGTTTACACTGTTTGCAAGTCCCAAGACACGTACGGTGTAAACATAGCGTTAGTTTTAGGTTTTACACCAGCCATTGATCTCGTGATGCACTGGATGAATCTCGCAGTCAAATGGGAAAACCCCCCAGAAGTAATCTCTCTCTTTCTCTCTCTCTCTCTCTCTCTCTCTCTCTCTCTCTCTCTCTCTCTCTCTCTCTCTCTCGCTCTCTCTCTCTCTCTCTCTCTCTCGCTCACTCTCTCTCTCTTCTCTCTCTCTCTTCTCTCTCTCTCTCTCTCTCTCTCTCTCTCTCTATATATATATATATATATAAATATGTTTGAGTGTGTGTCTGTATGTGTGTGTTTATGTGTGTGTGTGCATGTGTGTGTGCGTGCGTGTGTGTCGCGTGTGCGTGTGTGTTTGTGCGTGTGTGTGTACGCGCGCGCGCGTGTTTGTATGCGGACACGTATGTCTGTCCGTCTGTGTGTCTACCTGTCCGACCCTCCGTTCGTCCGTCCGTTACCGCCCCTTTCCGTCCCCCCCCCTCTCTCTCTGTCTCTCTGTCTCTCTGTCTGTCTCTCTGTCTCTCTCTGTCTCTGTCTCTGTCTCTCTTTCTCTCTCTTTCCTCTCTCTCTCTCTCTGTCTCTCTCTCTGTCTCTGTCTCTCTCTGTCCCTCTGTCTGTCTTCTCTCTCCTCTCTCTTCTCTCTTCTGTCTGTCTCACTCTCTGCCTCTCTCTCTCTCTGCTCCGTCTCGTCTGATTCTCATCTAAAGCCTGGGAATCTCTCTTTCGTGTCTGTCTCTCCTCTCTTTTCTCCTTCGAGACTCTCCGGTACTATAAGTCAAATCCAGGAGAGACATAATGGTAATTTTCAAGTGCTTCAGCAGTGTTTGATGCAGCTACCAGTGACTTGTGTCCGCGCATTGTTCCTTGAGTGGTGGCGGCGACTTCAATGCTCGCACTTGGGTAATCACGATATAGGACACCCTAACATTTCGGACAGTATGCGTGATTTGCTTGTCGATTCACGTTGCTCCCAGGACAGCGCAGTAAATGATTTTGGTACTGAATTATTGACAGTTTGTGCCGGTTTCGATCTGTGGATATTGAACGGGAACATATCTGGTGATTTAGATGGCAAATTTACCTACATGTCAAGTACTGGCAACAGTGTGATAGACTACTTTCTTGTTTCCGGTGATTTGTTTCCCATTTGTGCATCACTTAATGTAAAAGAAAATGTCTTATCGTCCCATTTGTGCATGGAACTATGTTTGAAGTGTAAAAGCAGTATTACAAATGATGTAAGAGAAGTTTTTGTTATTGAAAAATTCGTTTGGGAAGAGGCATCAAGTGAGGAGTTTAAAAACAATTTACAAAGTGGGGTAGAAGGATTGGAGAGATTGTTAGATGATGATATGGATGTAAACGCTGCGGCAGAGGCAATTACAAATTGCTATGTGAGTGCTGCAGAACCTTTGAAGAAATCAATTGTGTGTGGGAGAGCAAGACACGGCCAGCCGTGGTTCGACAGGGAGTGTAGGGCAAGCAAGAATCTGTTACGCTCTTTACTACGCAGATACAGCCGCACATTGGCAACGTGTGATAAAGAATCGTATAGGCAAAGAAGAAAAGAGTACAAGTCTTTGCTAAAGTCAAAGAAAGAGTCGTATAGAATGAATGCTCTTACTAGTCTAGAAGATAGTATTAAAGACCCTTCCCTGTTCTGGAAACAGGTGAGAAAGCTTAACCTTAGATCTGCTATGTATTGTAGTATATCATGTGAAGAATGGAAAGATTATTTTTCTGAAATGTATAGCCATGCTTTAGCTGAACAGCAACAGCAAACTGATATTGATTACAGTGTACTCATATTAGCATCAGATGAGTTGTCACCCCTTGATTGTGAAATAACTAAGGAAGAGGTTAGATGTGCAATAGATAAACTGAAGAATAGGAAGGTTTCAGGGGAGGACAAAATATTGGCAGAAATGCTCAAGTGTACACCTCAGAGACTCATAACAATCATTGCTCAGCTTTTCAATAATATGCTTGCCAAAAAGTGTTTTCCAAATATTTGGACGAAATCAACTATCTTACCAATCTACAAAAGAGGAGACCCCGCTATCAAAGATAATTATAGGGGAATTTCAATCACAAGTATTTTTAGTAAAGTATTCACTTCAGTGGTCACTGACAGGTTACAAGACTGGGCGGAAAGTAATGGTCTAATTGGAGAGGAACAAGCAGGTTTCAGAAAAGGTTATTCGACGATGGACAATATTTTTGTTCTTCACTCAGTTATCAATAGATATCTGTCAAGGCATAGAAAACTGTATGCTGTTTTTGTGGATTTTAAGAAAGCTTTCGATAGTATAAATAGAAATGTACTTTGGCAAATTCTTCGGGGTTATGGGATGAAAGGGAGACTACTCCAGATGATCCAAGCAATGTATTTTGATGTTCAAAGCAGTGTAAGGTGCAACGGTCGCTACAGCGACTCATTTGCATATACCAAGGGATTAAAGCAAGGATGTAAAATGAGTCCGATACTTTTTTCTCTTGTAGTGAACTATGTGGCTAAGATTGTAACCAAACATGGTAAACATGGTATTCAGCTTATGCCTGATGCTACGATTATATATCTGTTACTGTTCGCAGATGATATAGTTCTTGTATCGGACACCGTCGTTGGTCTGCAAAACCAATTGAACAGTCTCAAAAAAGCTTCAGACACAGTTGGTCTGGATGTAAACCAACAAAAAACAAAGGTCATTGTTTTCCGAAATGGTGGTTATCTGGCAGGTCATGAGAAGTGGTATCTGGGGACGGAAAGAATTGAGACTGTGAATGAGTACAGATATCTTGGAGCACTGTTCACTTCGAGACTGTCCTTTAGTATTTTACAGTCTGATCTTGTACTTAGAGCAAAAGCTGGCATGATTCAACTGACTAAGTGTCTACAAAAATTAGGAAATGTGTCACCAGATGTGTATTTCAAAATGTTCACTACCCAGATACAGCCGGTACTTTTGTATACATCAGAACTGTGGGGACTGTACAACTGTTCGGAAATAGAATCTGTACACCTACAAGCTATGAAAAGATTTCTCAATGTTCCTGTACAAGCTCCTAAC
>JAWQFJ010000863.1:67500-72500 GCA_034096865.1 Theodoxus fluviatilis | reverse complement strand
CCTCCAGACGGGTAGTAACAAGCCGTGCCCTCCGACCTTAGTTACTAAAAATAACGCCCAGCGTCCGTCCCTAACGTACCAGTTAAAGACAATTGAACAGTTTATGATTTCTTTATTCTTTCCTTTCTCTTCCCTTGCGCAATCTTGCGACACCATCCATCCATCCATCCATCCATCCATCCATCCATCCATCCATCCATCCATCCATCCATCCATCCATCCATCCATCCATCCATCCATCCATCCATCCATCCATCCATCCATCCATCCATCCATCCATCCATCCATCCATCCATCCATCCATCACCATCCATCCATCCATCCATCCATCCATCCATCCATCCATCCATCCATCCATCCATCCATCCATCCATCCATCCATCCATCCATCCATCCGTTTGTCTCATTTCAGCTCACCTCAGCCAAACAACGCGATTTAATCATATCGCACTGTTGTGTGATCACACCTGTGGCATCAGAAATGGCGACATGTGATGGAGTCCCAGGGCCTGGAGTGAAACAGAGCGATTACATCCAGCTGCAGCAAGTGGAATTTACGGACAATGTTCATATGATGGCTATCGACGAACGAGTGCTTGAAGAACCTCCGTGTAAAAAATCCCATGCGTTTTAGTGTGTCGAGTGAACAATGAGGGGAAATGAAATGTGGAGAGGAACTGTACTGACATCAACTGAACTGAACATTATTGCCGAGGTCGTCGGCCCAAACTTAAATTAAACAATGAGTCTTTGACAGTTTCGATCCTTTCGACCAGTGCATGGTTGGTACAGCACATTATTATCATATGCTGTCTTTCAATTTACGAGACTTCTGAGAAAAGAAGACGTATCAGTGCATGGTTGGTACAGCACATTATTATCATATGCTGTCTTTCAATTTACGAGACTTCTGAGAAAAGAAGACGTATCAGTGCATGCAGAAACATGGCTCTGTGTTCCCTTTTTTCCCTCGCTGCTTAAAATCACATATGATATTTTAAAACTGCATATCAAGACATATACGTTCTTAAAGCTAATGTTACCAACCAGCGAGTAAAAAAATCAAGTTATCAAAACAAGAGGAGAGAGAGAGAGAGAGAGAGAGAGAGAGAGAGAGAGAGAGAGAGAGAAAGAGAGAAAGAGAGAGAGACAGACAGATTGTAAGACAGACAGACAGACAGACAGACACACAGACAGACACACAGACAGACACACAGACAGACACACAGACAGACACACAGACAGACAGACAGACAGACAGACAGACAGACAGACAGACAAAACAGACAAGACAGACAGACACACAGACAGACAGACACACAGACAGACAGAGCGAATAATCTTTATTGAAAGAATAGTAGAAAGTAAAGCAAAAGTTCCTATCGTACACTTTGTATTTGAACTCATTATGCACGCGTTACGTAGTACCTGCTGAAATGGACACTGTCACTAAATTAAATGCTTGAGAGATGGCCGAGATGCATGCTGCAGTATCAGTAGGGAAGAACTGACAAAAATTGCATTCAAATGCTTGGAATGAATGGTGCATGCTTTACAAATGTACATCTCTGAGACTACGATGCACGCGTATAATTAGGAATGCGAAAGCATATTTTGCGATCAAAATGAAATATAGGGACAGGTGTGAGTGGAACGCAAGTGGAGGACTATTGTGATGTCTTGCTGATGGCCCTGAAGACGTTTCAAGTTGGAATCTGATTTCCCCCACGAGAGAGAGAGAGAGAGAGAGAGAGAGAGAGAGAGAGAGAAAGATAGTGAGAGAGAGATAGAGTGAGAGAGAGTGAGAGAGAGAGAGAGAGAGAGAGAGAGAGAGAACAGGTTCAGGACATTCTTATTACATGTATCTCCTCACCTTCTCCAACGTTCTCTCCTCAATCTAGCCCTCGCCACATCTTCTAAGGTTATCAGAACATAAAAAACCTCTTCACCCCTTCCCCGGTTACGGTATTTGCTCTGTTTCCTCTCTTCCATAGCCCCAGTGTCCCCCTACCCCGTCCCTGTCCCGTCCACCTCTTGTCTTCACCGTCTTCTCTTACCTCTCTATATAAATGCGATTACTCGACAACTCAATGAAACCCATGTATGCGTGTTGAGATGTGGGTAAATTGGGTTGAAATCTGCATCTAGGACAAGAACACTTTGTTCAGAATGTGATAAACCCTAGGAGATACAGGGAAGAGGAGGATAACTAGCATGTGAGGGTCGATGACACGTTTGTATGGAACTGGGTGAATGAAGTACTTGCCTTCAGTCTCTAACTTGCTGCACACGCGTACACAGCACTATAGTAGTACAGGCTTTAGAAAGGAACTATTGAGCCACTCACTGCACCGACGAAGAGATAGGTCGTAATACGTGGGTTATCTTATTTGGACAACAGTCTGACGTCGGTATCGCTTGAGTCACTGGATGTTTGAAGCACAACTTGAAACTTCTTCCGAAAGCATTTATACTTTGCCATTCGTTATATCTTTGTACTTTTAGAGTGAGTTCATAGTTGGCCTCGGGTTAACTTTGGTTCGTACACCTTTGAGGGGAAATTCATCTATGTATTAATTTATCCCTCTGTTCGTCCATTCTGTGTGGAGGGGATGGTCAGCATTTGTCAGGATGATAGATGTCTTCTTTCTCACTCGATTTTGTTCTATCTGGCTGAAAGTTTCTGCGGATGTTCCAATGATAAGTTGTACCTGCCTTACAAACTTGTTCAATGAGTAGGTGTCTCTCTTGCTGGCATTACCTCCACAACAGACCACTTCATATACGGCAATGCACAACTTGTGACAGTAGAAAAGAATGTCTTCAGCAACACTGTCCTCTTCGAAAGATCTCAGTTTACGCAGGCCAAAAAAATTGTCTTTAGTTCTTTTCACAATATACACTGTGATTTCTGTCCAGGTCAGTCTATCATCAGTCACTACCCCGAGACATTTGCATTGCTGAACCCTTTCCTTTTGTATCCTTTACGATCACTGGTCCTGATACATTGCTCTTTCGCCTAAAATCAATGCACATTTCTTTTGTTTTTGTTGCATTTATGTAGAGATAGTTCTCCCAGCACCATTTGGCACATTCGTCAATACTTTGGCAGCATTCCGTACCATCATCATGATTTTACCAACCAAAATTTAACAAGACAACAGCTGTTGTTTGCTCTGTGGTCAGAAGTGACGAGAGTAAAATGAAATGGAGTGAGGAGCGTGTCCTGGGGAGAGTCTGTGTTCCATACCACCACGTCAGATCTGCTGGCATTTAGACTAACATATTGGAGTCTGTCTGTAAAATAATCGAACAGCCAGAAGACGATTAGCATTGACAATCTTGCAAGGAAAAGTTTATGAACAAGGAAATGTGGTTGTTTGGTACTGAGGCTCTTGAAAAGTTAAAGAACGTCAGTCAAATAGAGGTTCCCAGACTCTCTTAATGAAAGGAAATATGCTGGAGTACATACAAGACATTCTAGTAAACTAGAGATTTCGCGTACCGGCATAAGTACTGACTCGGGTTTACAGAATGCATACAAGTTAGCGTCATCTTATCTGTACTTCGATTTTTCTGGAAAGCAAACTATAGGAGGTCAATGATACCTTTAACAAGAACTGTGAGTTCCGTAAGGCCTACTCTTTCACAAACTTTCATCATACAGGAAGTAGTGCAACAGGTGTGAACTCAATCATAATGGAAATGACAGATTTGTTTTTGCACGGGGATGATGCACGATGTTTTCCACATGGCGGGTATGATGTTACAGCAAAAGTGCAAGGTGAACAGACCTGAAAATATATTCACAAGCTGGTCGGCGCACGCTTTCAATACGTTAAGCGAGATGTCAAAACCAGTAGCTTTGCACGCACCTACTCGTCAGAGCGCAAGATATCTTCGTCCTCTGTTGTGAATGGGTAACTATCTGATGTCACCACGGCTGCCTTAGTTAAAGAGTTCTCTTATTTATTGATGTTGCTGTGAGAAGTCGTGAGAGTCAAGCCTGTTCAAAAAAACTATTGAGCTCGTTCGCACAGCCAGTACTGTTAAAGTAGCCATGTGCAGCGCTGTACGATTCTAGCAGTGTATGTCGTGTAGAAGAATAAAATTATGCACAGATGCGGTAACCTTCAGATAGGCTTCACGATTCAACTTAGCACTTGCTAAAGTAGCAAACGCTCCGTTGCGTCACATAACCCTCTGCCTTGAACCCCACACGAACCAATCAAATTATGTTGCGAGTTTCCATGTGACCATCGAGGAAGATTGCATTATCACACAACAGAGCACCTGCTACCTTCAATTAACAAATGCTACGTTGCATCCTTGTTTGTTGTAGCGCTGTACAGTTAAGTTTTGAAGAGTGAGGTGTCCCATTGAGTCAATGAGGTGATTAATGAAAACAATTGTGGTACATACAACATCACATTATGGTGTAGTGGAGTAACTTGTAGGGTACAGTAACCCAGTGTCTCACGGCGTAGCACAGTCTTATTAGCAACGCATCAAAGTGTGCAGAGGATCGTACCAAAACTCAATAAGAAACTGAAGGACAATATATTCAGTATCTCGTTCTTTTATTCCCCCAGTACAATAAACACAATTGTATGTGTAGACAGGTTTTTTTCTTGTGACATCTCTTGTCGTCAATGTGCAACGGGATAGTAAACTTCTGCATGAACGAGGAAGAACCCCTCTGCCTTCAATGCAAATCAACGTAAAACGTCCATGAAAGATTGATGGAGATGTTACTGACGTCAAAAGAATATTTGCCGACGAAGCGTTTCGGAAAAATCTCATGCGCCTGACCTTGGTCTCTACACTTGTGAGAAGATGTGTTTTTATTGCAGCGAGAAGTGAGAAAGCTTTTTCTCACACCTAAAGAGTTAAACATTGTGAAATGTAGGCACGAACATCGACATTTTATGATATACAAAAAAGTTGCAGAATTGTTATGTGTGAATAAAAAAATAGAGATCGCCATCTATTTATAACGG
>JAWQFJ010000863.1:50000-62500 GCA_034096865.1 Theodoxus fluviatilis | reverse complement strand
GAGTTGGGGAATGGAACAATCTAGATCCACTCCGTTTGTACGGTCCCGCAACCCCAAAACCTGCGTGCACCTGTCAATGGGCAAAGCTAGAGCGTGTTTGCTAGGAGTCATGCTGTTGCATCTTTATTGGTGATGTGTGTTACTGCCCCTTGTTTACCTTCAAACAATCTGCATAACACCAGATTTTTTATGCTGCTGGAAGGCGATACTGTTACCATCCCTGGACCCCCTGTCAAAAACGATGTGAATGCCTTCTGTGAAATACCTGTAGATACACCAACGACATTTAATTTTGACAGTATGAGAACTGAAATGATCTTAGTGAATTCAAACCTATCAAAAAAGTAGAGAACGTTGAACAGATAGCAGATATACGGCTGTATTGCATTAAAAAAGATACTGGTTTACTACATGACTATGACCTGGATAAGACGCTAGCAGAAGCTACTGTAGTTCACCATACAACAATTCGAAAGACTAAGGCAGGTTTCCTCCTTGCAACTTTACCAGCAACTTTTAGAACTATTTGCTGAACCAGACCGGATAAATGAAAATGTATGCGGCGGCAGCTGGAGTCCTCCTCTGCAGTGAAAGGACAGCCAGGACAGGAACAATGCACACAGTGTTTACTTGTTCGGGATAGCGGAAATGGGACAAGAAAGTGAGTTTGATCGCTTTTACGTTGTTTTGGATTTGCTGCAAGAGATATCACCAGATAGACCTTGGACAGAGAGAGACATTGTTAAGGTCCAAAGACTTCAAGTCACCATCCCATCCGTGTTGCTTTTGCTTCACCATCACAGAAAACCTGGTTACTGAGACGAGGTTGCAACGTCTCGAGGAGAAGGGAGTGAGAGTGTCAGAAAACCTCAGACCAAGTCCAAAGCATACTTCTAGAACATATTTAGATAAACGATCCATATGACCCAATCAATGCCCAAAGGAACATGCATCCGGCCACTCTATGACGAGAAACATCAATGTCCCAGACGAGTATGACTGGGCGAGACTGGTGGGAAAATCTCTGTCACAGCTGGGATTTAAGTATTTTTGGGAAAATTCGGGTACTAATAATGTCAAAGGTTTCATTCGAAACCTGAAGCAAAGGTTGCGTGATTGTTTTTGCCAGGAATGGACAGCTAAAATTAATGGCGGCCAGAGATTTGCTCCGTATAGATCATTAAAAGGCATGTTTCAGTGTGAGGGCTATCTGAACTTCTGTATAAAGAAATATAGATACTGTTTAAGAGGATTTTGACTTGTTGATAACGAAATAAAAAGCAATGTACAAACCAGATCACAGTTAAATGGACAAAAAAATGTCCTTTTTGTAATGATGTTGAAGATGAAACCCACCATTTAAAAATAATATTCTATGTATTATGATGCAAGAGAAAAATAAGTAGCAACATATTTGCGAAAAACGAGGCATAATGACATATCGTACTTGATAAATGGAGGTGAGGTACAAATGACACGCAATGTTGCTACGTTAGTTTAGTATAGTTAAAAGCGTCATAGCCAAAAACTTACTCAAAACTGTACATAACCATCCCTCCTGTTGCCTGTAAATTAATCAGAGATAGAATCTGACCGGGTAAGGTGGGTTAAACGAAACATTGCCCATACTCCCTCAGTGTATCTACATCCAGTGTCAGGTATTTGATTATCCTCCTGTGATCTGTTTGACTGTTGCTCGACACGTTGAGTTATTGATTTACTCTTTTAACTAACACTACTTCGAGACACAGACCTACAGTATTCAATAATCATATCAAACGTGTTTGTGTGATTTGATTTCTGTAAGTCCGAGATGTTTTATAACCTCCTGTGAATGTATCTACAGATGTTTTAAACACCTTTTGATTACAATTATTCTACACACATGCATTGTTGTAACAATGATGGGTTATCAGCCGCAATAAAGATTCTCTCTCTCTCTCTCTCTCTCTCTCTCTCTCTCTCTCTATCTTTCTCTCTCTCTCTCTCTCTCTCTCTCTCTCTCTCTCTGTCTCCCTCTCTCCCCCCCCTCTCTCTCTCTCTCTCTCTCTCTCTCTCTTTCTCTCTTTCTCTCTCTAAACTTTCTTTTAACTGTATGACACTTATTTTTACTGTACATAACATGTAATAATTTTTGCATGTGTACCTACAAGTTATACTGTCCTGACGGGTCGTCAGCCGAAATAAACAAATCTCTCTCTCTCTCTCTCTCTCTCTCTCTCTCTCTCTCTCTCTCTCTCTCTCTCTCTCTCCCTCTCCCTCTCCCTCTCCTCTCCCTCTCCTCTCCCTCTCCCTCTCCTCTCGCTCTCCCTCTCCCTCCCTCCCTCCCTCCCTCCCTCCCTCCCTCCCTCCCTCCCTCCCTCCCTCCCTCACCTCCCTCCCTCCCCTCCCTCCCTCCCTCCCTCCCTCCCTCCCTCCCTCCCTCCCTCCCTCCCTCCCTCCCTCCCTCCCTCTCTCTCTCCTCTCTCTCTCTCTCTCTCTCTCTCTCTCTCTCTCTCTCTCTCTCTCTCTCTCTCACCATTGGACTTGAGCCCGCCTAACTAGTGTGGAAATAGGGGAGAGTGAGGTAGGTGTGTGTGTGCGCGCCCGTGCATATGTGTGCGTGTGTGTGTTTGTATGTATGTGTGTGTGTGTATGTGTGTGTGTTTTTTTTTTGACGGGAGAAAGGATACACACTGCTACAAATAGATATTGACCTGGGGATGGGGGCCAGCTTAGCAGCCCACAGTGGGTGCTACGAAGAAGGTGTGTTTACCGTCTCTAAGGAAACTCAAAGAGGACGAAAAAAAGGCGTGTAGGGAGTGCCCCGGGGGTGGGGGTGGGGAGTGGGGGAGTGGGGGTGGGGGTGGGGGGTGGGGGGTGAGTGGAGTGGGGTGGGGGAGAGGTAAGAGAGCACTTTTACCAATCTGACCTTAATCCCTGATAAAATGCCTACAGTATTAAATATGACTTGCTCTTACACACCGAGTTTACAGAGAACGGGATTCTAGTTTAAAGATATTCCCTCTATGACCAATGAAAACGGACTGTTTTACATTAGAGCCTTCCACTGACAGTACACTACACGTAATCCTAGGCAGAATCAAGATAACGACGATGTATGTTGCGTAATGTGTCGTGTTTTAGGCACAGAAATATTATCTAGTCTTTCTGTACACGTAAAAACCAACCAGACAACAACCAATGTTACTGTTCCGGGCTTTTAACAATATACAAAACAACAGGGTCGACGTTTCGAGTCTAAACTCTTCAAGACAACAAACAAAAAGGAGGCAACACTTAACTCATTGATCGGTGTGGACAGGAGGAAATGGAGTTGTTGGTGGTGAATTTGAAACGTGAAACTCACAAAGTATATGCAGCGAAAGTTCAGCTTCTCATTCGAGCAAATCTCAAAATGGCTAAAGCGACCTCCATCGGAGCAAATCATGGCTCTCGATTTGACAGCAGTGTCAGATTAACTCTATTTGAGAGGACGGGGCAAATATGCGTGACAACCACCTGTGGAACAAAGAGGCACTTTCTTGCAACCTCCTGTCCCATGTCATGTCATTCTCCGCCAAGTGACACTTCTTGGGTTGTTTTTCCCTCTGATATCGACGTTTTGCAACCAAAAAGACCAAAATGTCAAAATGGACATTCATTAAAGGCAGCTCTGATGAAAGTGACCACATTTTCTGAACTGACCGAAATCTTCAGGCACGTACGCGGCATACAAGACTAAGTAGGATCCCCTTTTCTGAGAGAATTAATCCACAGCATTTCTCCCTGCGTCCATGGATCCATTTCAGAGCCAACAGCAAAGGTGGATTTCCCAAGACTATGATATGCTAGTCTAAGGGCATCGGAAAGGCGTTTCCGGTTTATACAAAAGTGACAGCTGAAATATCACTCACACACACATACACACACACACACACACACACACACACACACACACACACACACACACAAACACACACAAACACAAACATACACACACACACACACACACACACACACACAAACACACACACACACTATGCAATTAGTCATTTCCAAAACCAGACTGTGCCTGCTTCGTCGTCCCAATTTTGATACCGACTTCTGTATGAGAACAACGATCACTGAAAAAAAGGATCGAAAACGCCCTTTGGATTGTCTTTGCTAACTTAGGCCAAAGACAATTATAGCTGCGGTTAAGGTAACATGGCAACAAAAAAAAGGGTTGTTACGTCGGCCTGAACGTTTTCAAAATAAATAAAAGAGGCCACATTGAACATAAACCATACTTTCTTTCACTGAAAACGCTTATAAACCGTAAATAGTGGGTTCCCGGAGTGCTCATAGGGCATGGAAGATAGGACAGCAATCAGTTCGTAGTTTACCGTCATTTTATTTCTTATCTTTTCATATTTATTTTTGCGTTATTTGGAAAGCAAATTTAGGATCGGCAGGGGAAAAAGGGTCGGTCGGATTACCACAACAACGACTATATTTTGTGTGGCCTTATCATACTCTTGCTGGAAAATCCGTCTTTGCAAGTCTGGTTGCTTATTCCCTGCCTCTGGGTAGAAGCGGCCACTGCAAATTTGCACAGCCCCGTCCTTGTGTACTCGCTTATAACAACAGGGAACACCACCCTTGAACATGATGGCCAAAGAGAGGACAGGCTTAGTAGGTGAGGAGAACGGGGTGTCAAGTTTTACTGGGACATAACAGCAGGCTGTTTGTCGTACTACCGGCACCTCTTCACATCTTCCTAATGACGTCGCCCTAGTCCTAGGACCAGGCAAACTGTTTACTCGAGCTTCAGGCGTCTCAAGGTCTTTCAGTCTCGAGAGGCGCATGTCGCACTGCCGATGTGGTTCAAGGACAAGGCCATTTTTTCAAACGTTGATTATTATTTTCAATTTAATGTTGATATAGCACGACGAAGACCCATGTGATTGCATCTCTCGTGCCATGAACACACGAAAAGAGTAGAGTGTTAAACCGACGAGATGTGGGGCGTGGGGAGGGTTAGGGGATGTTGGGGTAAGGGAGGGGGAGGGGCGAGAGGAAATGATTAATTTAAAAAACAACCCTCAAATATTAGGGTTCACGAGGATTACGAAATTGAATCAACATGAAAACTGGCACACAGGTAAGCAGAGTAAACTGCACCGCCGGTCGACGCAACATATTCAAATGCGCCAGTGCTCTCCATGAGGTCGTGCTTTTCATATACACTGTTTGCTGAAACTCCCCAAAATGGGTTCCTTATGATCTGTCTCGATTCTATGCAGCGAAAAGCAAAGTTGGTTTGCATCATAGTTCGTGTAACCCTGTCTAAAGGCGTCCTCACAGGTGGGAAGTTTTGTTCAAAGGATGGAACATTTCTTTGTGTCCGATAAAACAGCTAAATGAGAACTTATAATAATAATAATAATAATAATAATAATAATAATAATAATAATAATAATAATAATAATGTGTGGATTTATATAGCGCCTTACCATGAGTTAAGACATGCTCAAGGCGCATACATACACAACCATTACAATATACAATATCAGTCAATCACATCACAGGTTACTTAATAAACTTAATAACATAGGAGTCAGACATTCACTTCAGGCATTCGACAAACTGATGTACAGCGTCACCGCTTAACTATGAAACTGGGGAGAGGGGGAGGAGAGACAGGAGGGTGGTAGGGGGCTTAGGCAAGCGAGTACAAAGAGAACAGTGAGGGGAGGAAGATGAAGAAACTTAGACAGGATTCGGGAACTATTTCAAGAAGAGGTGAGCTGAGAGTAGAGCGAAAGATCGAGGGAGATGTAGAGTGACGAACAGAGGCGGGGAAATTATTCCAGATAGAGGGAGCCTGATAAAAGAAAGAGCGTTCACCAAATTTTGTTTTAACTGGAGGGTCCTCCGGGAACCTGAGGATTCTTGTGTCTGCGGAAGAGCGTAGCTGTCTAGCGGGTGTGTAGATGCGCATGGGTTTAGAGAGATATTGAGGAAGAGATTCAGCGAAGTAATGGTAGCAAAGACAGGCAATCTTGTATTGGACTCTAGCACTAATGGGTAACCAGTGGAGAGAGAGGAAGAGAGGAGTGAGATGATCTGACTTTTTTGACTTACAGATGAGTCGAGCTGCAGCATCTTGCACTCTTTGAAGTTTATCGGTGAGATATGCGGGACAGCCGGCAAGAAGGCCGTTGCAATAATCCAGGCGACTGAGAATAAGAGCACAAACTAGGATAGTATTAGTAGTGCTGAAATGGTCGTTGTCCCCAACATTTCCGGACACTGTACCTGAGGTACTCTGTCCGATAGATTAAAAAATGATTTTGAAATACTTCGGTAACATAAATTTATAAGTTTCATATTTTCTGGGATGGTTTGTGCATGGATGAAGATGACTTTGGAGCCAAAATACGAAAATCAAATCAAGGGAGTGTGGCTTTAAAGCGCTCATAAATTATCGGACAGAGTACCTCAGGTACAGTGTCCGGAAATGTTGGGGACAACGACCATTTCAGCATTAGTAGTAGCTTGAGTAGTAGGAGAGGGTAGGGGAGGAGGATTTTTAAAAAGCTACAGACGAGGGCATCGATTGGAAAATGAACTAATATTTCCCACGTGGTAGTCAACAACGATACCACTATGCTATGTGAATTCATTCAAAAATGAGTGTGTTAATGGATGTTTTTCCAACATTCCATGTAGGCATATAGTGATTATAATTTCCCTTTCAATTTACAACTCCCCAACCAACCTTTCCCCCACAAATGCAACGAGAAAAACACGCTACGGACATAAATTGCATCCTAGATCCGTTATTAACTCCACTCTCCGCCCTTTCGTTCAACACGTGCTGTGTTTCATTTCTTTAGGACATTCTCATTAACGTGCCCTGCAGGAGTTATCCTCGGCGCTCTCTGTCGAAAAACAACGCGTTTGGTAGAACCACCTAGTTCCGGTCGATTCTCGAAGCGTCTGCACTGAATACTAGATATTTGCTAGATCGCTCAAAGTACATGTATGTGGGAGTGGAAAACAGTACTGCGTCATGTACAGCTCGAATGAGTAGCAGCAGATAACTGTTTAGTTCTGGCTTGAATTGACAATTTCGTTTCCCTGGTCTGGCGAGGATCGAAAATTCACTATCATCGAGTCCAGTGATCAACTTGCCCGCACGGCGTAATATATAGGCCTAACTTGTAAGATCGGGTCGATGATGACAAGAAAATGGCATCAAAACACAAAAAGTTTCATTACAACTAAAATCACCGATTATATTAATAACTGACCATTTTTACACTTACAGCTAGTACTCAAACTTTACAACGCAAACAAAACACACCTGCGGGGAGTGTCGGGGTCTCGCATCAAAACTCAATGCACGAGTGATCGTTTCACTATCTGATCCGACATGGTATTCCAGCAAACAAGCAACTACTGCAACTTCATGAAGTTATTGAAATCTCAAAGTGTGATGTCAGACATCGATTGACTGATCGAGTTCGACTGCATCTGCAGCATGCCGGTTGCATTCTCGAACATTTCGTCTGCACTGAATACTATAGATCGCTCAACTTAAGTAAGTGGGGGTGGAAAACAGTACTGTGTCATTTGTCATAACCATCGTGGAAAAATTATTCATGGAAAGTTGTCAAGCTAAATGGCATTCCAGCAGACAAGCAACTACTGCAACTTCATGAAGTTATTGAAAGACATCGATTGACCGATCGAATTCGACTGCAGTTGCCGAATCAAACGTAAGCGCTGCTCCCAAGCTCGTTTAAGTTGCTTGTGATCGTTTCGCTATCTGATCCGACAATAATTACTAAACATTGATATCAAAAGCACTATTCAAATTTTTTGGCGGGTGGTCTACCCCGCACAACTAAAATCTATGGTTAATATCATCTCCACAAGCCGAACTACGTGAAGTTATACATTACGCCGAGTGCGCGAAAGTTGATCGACTCGATGATAGTGAATTTTTGGTCCTCGCCAGACCAGAGAAACGAAATTGTCAATTCAAGCCAGAACTAAACAGTTATCTGCTACTACTCATTCGAGCTTTACATGAAACATTATATCACACTAGCTCGATCGTCTGCTGGCGTAGTGACTATGGTTCGATTGCGTGCGTCTGCTAGCCAGCTAAGTACGTACGGTGAGGTTTGTTTACTTATCTTCTGTGGGTTTTGTGCAGAAAGTATATGTTAAAACAGGCTAATATGACTATTTTCGATTAGTTTTTAATCTAATTAATCTTTTTGCATGCTTTAATGTCATCCTTTTGCCACGATCTAGCGATCATCCTATGAGCTTCTATTTTTACCAGTCTACCGGAACTAGTGGAAGTAAAGGGACAACACTCGGGCTGAATTTCCGTTTCAGAAGTGAGAATGTCCTATACGAACTCGATCGTATCGGCTGCACACCTTCCAGCGACCACAGGTTTTCCGCTTTAAACTGTACATATGAGAATGAGACAGTCATGTAAAACTGTACAAGAAATTCATAATTATTTAGGTGTAGTGACATCCTGCAACTGACAGGTGAAATATCAGATGCCGCAGAAGTTTCAAATTGAGCGAGGCCAAGCCGCCCTTAGAACATGTGGCCGGACACATTTCTACCGCTTTGTCACAAGCAGGAACCCATCATGATTGGCTGTTCGAGAAAGTGTCTGAGGGGCGTGAGTTTATGTGTGTGTGTGTGTGTGTGTGTGTGTGTGTGTGTGTGTGTGTGTGTGTGTGTCTGTGTGTGTGTATGTGTGTTTATGTGTATGTGTGTTTATGTGTATGTGTATGTGTGTGTATGTGTGTGTCTATGTGTTTGTATGTTTACGTGTGTGTGTACGTTTTTGTGTGTGTCTGTGTTTGTAGATGCTTGTAACGTGTGTGGATTCAGGGTCAGCAGCTGTAAAGAGACACATTTGTTGCAGGCACAGGAGATCACGTCCCAGCCCTCACACGCCATGATTGACCAGCCCCAAAAGACAGAGGGGGTGGCAGTCGAGGGGGTGGAAATATGGGGTGGACAAAGCATGCTCAGGCGGATCTGGGCCCTCCGTTCCCTCCTGATCCTCGTCCTGACCCCCATCCTGCTCCTGCCCCTCCCCATCGTGGTTAACACGCCCGTGAGTAGAAGCCAGCATCCATCACTGAGCTGCTGCTTCCCCACCCTAGCTGCCAACGGTATATTTCTAGTCCTTCTCTTTTTCTTCTTCGCCTTTGCCGACCAGTATCCACCTTTTCCCCCCTCCCATCCTGCCACTCCCAACCTCCCCAACTCTGCTGCCTTCTCCTTTTTTAATTTCTGAGTGGTTTTTTTGTGGCATGGTCTTCATTACTCAGTATATTTATCTTTTCTCTTACTTTCACCCAGCACCCAGCCGTCCTCACATCTAGTGTTTCTACTAACCTTCCTTGTCTTCATCTGATGGTATCTGGACACTTGTCCCTCCTTTATCCCCAACCCCCACCTTCCTTACCCTCAGTTTCCTCCTTTCTTCTCTCATCTCGCTGTCCTTTACTTCCTTCTCAGTTTTCCGGACAATGAGATGAGACTTGACACGCTGCGATACTCATTTCTCCTTACACCACAGTCACAAAAAACAATCACAGCAACTTTCAATGAATATTGCTGAGTGACAGACCGAGATCGAATTGAGCAGAGGGACAGAAAATAAACAGTGGCGCGACGGACGGACGGACGGACGGACGGACGGACAGACAGACAGACCCACAGACAGACCCACAGACAGGCACACAGACAGACAGACAGGCAGACAGACACACAGACACACAGGACAGACATACAGACACACAGACACACAGACAGACACACAGACACACAGACACACAGACAGACAGACGGACGGACGGACGGACGGACGGACGGACGGACGGACGGACGACAGACAGACAGACAGATATATATATATATATATAGAGAGAGAGAGATAGATAGATAGAGAGAGAGATAGACAGATAGATAGATAGATAGATAGATAGATAGATAGATAGATAGATAGATAGATAGATAGATAGATAGATAGATAGATAGATAGATAGATAGATAGATAGATAGATAGATAGATAGATAGATAGATAGATAGATAGATAGATAGATAGATAGATAGATAGATAGATAGATAGATAGATAGATAGATAGATAGATAGATAGATAGATAGATAGATAGATAGATAGATAGATAGATAGATAGATAGATAGATAGATAGATAGATAGATAGATAGATAGATAGATAGAGAGAGAGAGAGAGAGAACGAGCAAGAGAAACAGAGCGAGCGAGCAGAGAGAGAGAGAGAGAGAGAGAGAGAGAGAGAGAGAGAGAGAACGAGCAAGAGAAACAGAGCGAGAGAGAGAGAGAGAGAGAGAACGAGCAAGAGAAACAGAGCGAGAGAGAGAGAGAGAGAGAACGAGCAAGAGAAACAGAGAGAGAGAGAGAGAGAGAGAGAGAGAGAAGAGAGGGGAGGGGAGGAGGGGCAGACGGACAGATAGACACATTGATAGACAGACACAGAGACACACAGTTACACACACACAATCACACAACACTTTCAGATACACAAAAGAACAGACAGATAGACACACATACCGACTCACACTCAAAGAAAACACAAAGACAGAGTCAGTGAGATATAGACGTAGTAACAGAGACACACACAGACATAAATCATGCACATGAGAGGGGTAAAACAAAGAACAGTAGAAGTGACACAAGAGTAAGGTGCACGGACACGACAGCGTTCCCGTCATGCCGCGGCCTTGAGTTTCCAGGAAGGGCGCTGTGCCTACGTGGTCTTCCTGATGGCCACCTACTGGATCACGGAGTCCATTCCAATCTGCATCACGGCCCTGATCCCCGTCATCCTTCTGCCCATGCTCAACCTAGTCACCGCTGACGACATCTGCAAGGCCTATATGAACGTTAGTAGTCCTGCTTGTGTTTGCCAGAATAGACGCTTGCAGATGGTCAGTTTTGAGTTGACAAGACTGTGAGTGTGACAAGCCCTTTTTTGATGCAAGTGCGTGCGAGTAGGTTTAGGTCTGCCATTTAAGACAGTGGTAGTAAACCAAGTTGGTCTAGCCGTGTAATGTAAAGTTATCTAACCTGGCTTGAATCTGCCAAATACGAAAAACTCGTATATTTAAAGTTGGCAAACCGGCTTTTCTGCCAGATAAGAAAAACAACGTTTGCCAGGCCCAAATCTGCCAAATAATGTAAATCTAATTCCGCCCGCTTCTGTATTGAGATGAGTAGGGAGACTTAAGTCTCCAATAGAAAGTATAGGTGGTTAGAGAGCTTCAGGAATGTCATACGAGCGTATAACATAATGTCAGTCAAGCTTGAGTCGGACATGTGGCTGGCCGGTTCTCTGTCTGGAGGGCCGAGTGAACACAGGTCACCAGGGTTGACTCTGCCGCACTACAGGGCCACGAGTGACCGGTAATAACAAGCTAAATTGCAACAACGATCAACCAGTACTCTCCACTACTGCAAATAAAGTCCAGGAAAATCTCATACTGTTGCTACCTAAACTTCTAGGCAGTAGCCCAAGTTAAGCCGAACCTATAATTGGCAATGACCTCATAGATTCGAGACAGTGTCAGTCTCTGACTGCCATGGCCATGTCTGCAAGCTTACATGCATGTTGTAAGAAGACATAAATAATAGAACGTTTGGAAGTTAATTTTTAAAGGGACAAAAATGGGATCGATTGTATTGATTAAAATAGCAGTCAAGTCATCCCAAGCAAGGCCTGAATCAAGCCATTCCATTGCCTTGCACAGTTGCCGACAGGTCGAGCCAATAGGCCAGCTCTGATCTAAAGAAAAGTTGCACTCATCAGCTTAGCTAGCTGGTCGTCAGTGGTTAAATTCCCTGTGGGTTAGGGTGGGAATTGGGCCACCGTGTCTCCCTATGTGATTCGCAACAGGCGAATAACTCGGGAAATAATGACTTGACTTGCTCTTATTCTAACCAGCTCTAATGTTTGTTCGTGATGAATGGTCTTAAATAGCCTACAAAGGCTGACAGGCTGTTGGCAGTTGAGCGAGACATCTGAATGCCGTGGTTCAGCACTTACCTGCCATTTTCTACCGAAGTCTGCAGGCAGTAACCTTGGTAGCCCTGGGTCTGAGAAAGGGTCTAGGAGCAGAGCATTCTAGTCCACTAGAGACTTCACTTTCCGGCAAAAGAGTTTCTAGCACAGTTCATATCACGTGAGGGAACTAATTCGTCCGGAATATTCATAGGGTGGTCACACGAGAGGCTTGTGGGATAGCCCTCTGCTCCCTAACATACGCCTTTAATGTAGTTCTAAGACTATATCGCACAAAACTAATACATTGCGCTTGTTGAGGCAATAAACAAGCATTTATTCAATAAAAATAAAATGTTCGTGTTGACATGGAATGAAGTTTTGACATCTGAATGATTTCTGTAAAAAGTGGAAAATATAGTATTCAGAACGAGCTATTTTTGGCA
>JAWQFJ010000863.1:32500-37500 GCA_034096865.1 Theodoxus fluviatilis | reverse complement strand
TTGTGGGTCACGCGTGACTTGGGGGGAGTGGGAGGCTGGGGCAACATCTTCGAAAACGGGTGAGTTGCTTCTTTCACTAGTTTCAGCCTTATAAAATAATGCAAATTGTCATTGATTTTACTCCTTTTAGATCACAAGCATTCACACACTTGTACCCTCGACTGCCTTGCTAAAGCAATGTCCGATCGTTACCAGTCATGGTTTACATTCCAGCATGGTGGAAGACTCTACGCCTGCCATCCTTATTTCTGTGATATTGTTCATATTCCCGTCCACGATACCCAACGTCTGCTGCCCACAAAAAGGTAGGCTGACGGCGATTGTATAGACACAGTCTCTGTATCCATTTTATGTTTTGAACAATGTGTTGTTTGTAAATTACTGTTCCCATATCCAACGAAAAGGAATCGTAGTTGCTTTAGGAACCAGTTTTTTTCTGTTCTCCGGATTCCTCCTCCTCCTCCTCCTTCCTCCTCCTTCCTCTTCCTCCTTCCTCCTCCTCCTCCTCCTCCTCCTCCTCCTCCTCCTCCTCCTCCTCCTCCTCCTCCTCCTCCTCCTCCTCCTCCTCCTCCTCCTCCTCCTCCTCCTCCTCCTTCTCCCATCCTCCTCCTTTCTCCTCCTCTTCCTCTCCTCCTCCTCCTTCCTCCTCCTCCTCCTCCTTCCTCCTTCCTCCTTCTCCTCCTCCTTCCTCCTCCTCCTCCTCCTCCTCCTCCTCCTCCTCCTCCTCCTCCTCCTCCTCCTCCTCCTCCTCCTCTCTCCTCCTCCTCCTCTCCTCCTCCTCCTCCATTCCCTTTCTAAAGGACAGACAGGTGCCACAAACTCAAGTGTATTGACAGCAGTATGATTCCCTTTTTACATAACTCATAACTCATATCATTTTATTAATTCATAAGGAAATTAAATTGGTCAACAGCATACATGGGTCATTAATGATTATAAAAGTTATAATAAACTCAGAGAAACCATGATAATGAAATCAATTAATATGTATGACTACAATACCCTTTTACTTGCACACAGCATGACACACCAACACATACATACATGCATACATACAAACATACATACATTCATACTAAGCTAGATAGTTATACATGCTAGTGTCAACACCAACACACACAGTGTCAAAATGACCAAAAATAAATCCACCATGACCTTAAATCTAACATAAAGAAGTTCTGTTAAAAAAGCATCACTGATGGTCTGTGGCCAGAACAATGGCTCGGTTGCTGTTAAAATATCTGACAGCTGAAGGAATGAAAGAACGCCGAAAACGCTCTGTTCGGCACGGAGGCATGATAAATCTTCCATTCCGTGTGATGCGGAGATCCATCAGTGCATCGTGGAGGGGATGCCCTGAATCGAGCAGAATAGCTCTGGATTTTACTGGCAGGACAGACAGGTGCCACAAACTCAAGTGTATTGACAGCAGTATGATTCCCTTTCTACAGGACAGACAAGTGCCACAAACCCAAGTGTACTGACAGCAGTATGATTCCCTTTCTACAGGACAGACAGGTGACAGACATACCCATGTGATCAACAATGTCTGGTGATGATCTGACACCAGGGGAATCTGCAATGGACCAGTGATGATTTGACACCAGTGTGGTTTGCAGTGGACCAGTTGTGATTGACATCAGTGTAATTTGCAATAGACTAGTTGTGATTGATGTCAGTGTGGATTACAATGGACCAGTGATCATTTGACATCAGTGTGGTTTGCAGTGGACCAGTTGTGATTGACATCAGTGTAATTTGCAATAGACTAGTTGTGATTGATGTCAGTGTGATTTACACTGGACCAGTGATGATTTGACACCAGTGTGGTTTGCAGTGGACCAGTTGTGATTGACATCAGTGTAATTTGCAATAGACTAGTGGTGATTGATGTCAGTGTGAATTACAATGGACCGGTGATCATTTGACATCAGTGTGGTTTGCAGTGGACCAGTTGTGATTGACATCAGTGTAATTTGCTATAGACTAGTTGTGATTGATGTCAGTGTGAATTACAATGGACTGGCGATGATTTGACACGAATGCAGTTTATTATGGACCATTGAGACTTCATGGCAGTGCAGTCTGCAATGAAGCTATAATGGAGGGACAGATGTAAATGCAGCACTATTACTTGCTGATTATTTGCTGTTGATGCAGCCACTGACTTTGCAGTTGCACTACGAGTCAGTGTACTGTAGCTCTCCATCTTGTTGCAGTAGATAATTACAAGCATGTGCTAGTGGTCAGTAGCAGAAAGATGTCTGCAGTCTGTTGAGCTAAGGGGAAGAAAGGCTTGCATATTCACAAGCTTAACATTTTATTTTCCAGAGAAGTTTCTACCCTCCTGCTGCAGCTAGATACCAAGGCATCACAGAGGAGAATTGCTGAACGAGTATCTCTCATTCTAGAACAACAGGTAAGGTCTCTCCAACCCCTACCCACCCTTATTCAGCTGTCTCCCTACAAGTCTTTGTGCATGTCTACCTGCTTGCTTGCCTGCCTGCCTGCCTGCCTGCTTGCTTGCCTGCTTGCCTGCCTGCCTGCTTGCCTGCCTGCTGCTTCTTGTACATGTCTTGATGTGTGCATGTACACATGTATGTATTTGTGTGCCAGTCTCCTTAGCTCTGATGTATTCCTTGTAACTCTAACTCAAGGGGGCTTAGAAATAGTGACACATATAAATGGTAGCACAACTAGATTTTTAAATGTGACTTCCATAGCTCAGGGGCAAGGATGCTCTTTTGCTAATGGGAGATTGTGATTTTGACCCAACCTTGTTTTTCTTCTCTTTTTTTCTGTCTACACTTTATAAGGCTTAGACTATGTAATGAAAACTTCCTCTGTGCAAGTGTTTGGGCCTACTAGCCTCTTTGTGTGTGTGTGTGTGTGTGTGTGTGTGTGTGTGCATGCATGCATGTGCACATGCATACATTTGTGTTTTTATATGCTGATGTGTTTGTGTGTGTGCGTGTGTGTATGTGTGCATGTGTGTGTGTGTGTGCGTGTGTTTGTGTGTGTGTGTGTGTGTGTGTGTGTGTGTGTGTGTGCTTGTGTGTGCATGTGTGTGTGTGTGTGTGTGTGTGTGTTTGTGAGTGCATGTGTGTGTGTGTTGTAGTGGTTAGCCTTTATTTGACAAGCTTTTGAAAGGTGTATCTTCAAATTACAGTATTTTCAGATTTAAGTGATGTGAGTGTAGCACGGAGACCACAGCATGCCACTGGTGAGGGGGTTTGGGGCAGTTTAGCTCCAAGCTGGACATGTCCTGGAATAACAAAAGTAGAGCAAGAAAGGAGTCAAGAAATGAGGCGATAGGTTTGAGCAGGACCTGCAGAGAGCAACAAGCTGTTGTCTCCAAAACTAGTTTCCCATACTGTAGTGGTGTTGCATCCAGTGAGATTCCCTGGCAAAGATGAAAAAGTCACTTGCCAATAGTATCAGAGGCATCAGTTACTTGCACCTTTTGCTGGAGGCAGGGCAGGCAATGCAAGAATGGAGCAGTTCTTATGAAGATAATGTCATTGATGTGTATCAGTGGCAGCAGCTGAGACAGGAGACCCATGATTGCACAGGTGTGTGTCTGATATTAGAATCGGCAGTCAGTGATACGACTCTCCTCCACACCTGTCCCGTAAAGGTGACATGAGCAGATTGTAGTTGGAAGTCTGACAAGACCAAGAAGCTCAACAAAATGCCAAAGTTGTTTCACGTTGGTGAGGTTTGCAGAGATCACAGCAGTGGGAAGCTATCATGCTAGGTTTACTCCTCTCCGACACCGCAATGCGACACGGCGCCGCAGCCCCCTTCGAAAGATATCCGGTTTCAGTCCGCCCCTGCCTGTGGACTTCAAAGCAGCCTGCAATTTTCTGTTGCGCCGCAGAGCCTTTTGGGAAGTTCTATCTGGTCAAAAGCGTCTAGCTGTTTTCTGTTAGGTTATTTGTTTCTTCACCCCAAATATTAAATTTACAGTTATAAAAACATTTCATCTTATCTTCTAGAGTACTAAATTAAACTTGAATTCAGAGAAATATGTACTTTGATAGGCATTTTCAGACAGTCTATTGTGATCTGGTTTCAAATGTGAAACATGACCGTCAACACCCTAGAATGCATGTGCAGTAGCAAGTTGCATGAATATGTTTAACTATACCTGAATATCTTACAATAAACATATCAATATCATCACTTATACTTGAGTTTCTTCCTTTCATCTTCATGCGGCGAACATTGACTATTAATTATTTTGCATATTATCTTAGAGAAAAGTAATCAAAAAAGAATTCTACAGGATAACCTGCAAGCGCTTGTTTATCATCTTTATCATGAAAAAGTGACTATTGAAGAAGTGTGCGATGTTTGATGTCTATTGCCTCAGTGCCATTGCAATTTTCATGGTAGGAGAGATAGGGAGTCATTGCGTTGAAAGCCGCTGCAGTCTGCCTCCAACACGAAAAATAATGTCCTCCAGCTCGGAATTGGACATTTGATCAAAGTTCTGGTGGTGTTTAGCGTCTAGTCGGAGCTCCCAAACTAAATGGCACAAAAATGTCTGTGGCCATTCCCTTTTGGTAAAAGTGTTGTCCCATGAAACACTTAAGTTTTCCGTAAGAAGCACTTTCTGAAACAACATTGATATCAGCAAACTGTACATGCACAGTGCTGCTGCTTGCTTTGCCTCCCTTTCCATCAGGAGTGCTGAGCACAAACTGTACCGCACAGTGCTGCTGCTTGCTTTGCCTCCCTTTCCATCAGGAGTGCTGAGCACAAAATGAGAGAGAAATGTTATTTATCTCCAGGCAAGGCCATGTGGCAGGGACATTGTTTGTTTACATAGCAGTCAACATGCAGCTCCCTGTCCCACCAAAAACCCAGTTCAGACCTCCTGAAATGGGTCTGCCAGAAGGCGACTAGGTGGACATCATATGCAATTGTAGCTTGTGTGCATCATGTCATGATACATGTAGTTGTTTTGAGTGGATGCCCAGATTGCTTTTTTCAAT
>JAWQFJ010000863.1:15000-30000 GCA_034096865.1 Theodoxus fluviatilis | reverse complement strand
GGAGAAGGTGACATACTGTTGTTGCTTTGTTGTTTCTCTCACAAAGAAAAAGAAAAAGCACGACTGGAGTCTGACTAATTGTACTTTCTTGAGAGAAATAGAGGCCCTGAAGAGGGCCGTTTGTGGAAGGGCTGACAGCACTTGTAAGCAGAGCGTGTGGCTTGGCTCTCTTGGCTCCACGTGGCGATGGCGCCAAGCCCATGTTGTAGAGCACAGAGACTCCGCTGTTGGATGGCAATGGCATTGAGCCTGGCGTTGAAGGGTGCAGAGAGTTGGTCATGCTTTTTCTTTTCTGTGTCACAGTCTAATAGTCTGACACCAGCACACCACCTCTTGGTTTGTTTCTCACAGCTTAGCATCTCTTGGGGTGCCTCCAGCATTGTTGCTCCCTCATTGTCTGCCCAGACTTGGAGTTGGGCTTGACTGGCATATTAGATTTCATGTGTAGAGCATAGCTCCTTGCATTGTAGAATAAGTAAATTTTCATGCATGGCATTGACTGCATTTGAAAACATGGCACTTGTATGCCTGTGTGTGCCTGATGTGAATGTTCATGCTTTTGGGTGGTCAGCATCTTCCTCTCAACTAAATCCAGTTTCCATAAAATTCTGTATGGCTGATAGAAATTGCAGGCATGTGTGGTTTTTTAATTTTAGGCAGAATATCTTTCCCATCACCATGCTTCTTCCTCTTACATCTTCCAAAGGTCTGCAGATCAAGTGAACTGGTCACACGGATCGCTGCTGGTGATGGTGATAGTGTGGATGTTACAGCTGTTATTCCATAGCCTTTCAGGGAATAGCAGTCATTTCTTAATATTGTGTGCTTCAGGGTGAGCTCCAAGGGCCATGTCCTACAGCAGATGTGGGATTTCAAGCAAGTCAGCTTGCTGAGAGAAGCGGTGGCTGCTACAAAGTCCAAGCCAGCTCAGGTCTTGCCTTGGTGAGTAGGCAGCACCTATCGAGATGAAAGTCTCCCTGTCTCAATGTATGTCTCTGTCTCTGTCTGTCTTTGTCTCTCTGTCTCAGTCTCTCTCTGTCTCTCTTTGGTGCCACCCTGTGGGTTCGGGGTAAGAATTGACCCACCGCGTCTCCCTACGCGATTTGTAAGAGGCGAATAACTAGGGACACCGGTACTTGATTTGTGATTACTCTAAGCTGTTCTAGTGATTTTCATGCTTAATGGCTTTAAATAGCCTACAAAGGCTGATAGACCATAAAACGCAATCCATCCATTCATCCATCTTTGGTGCCATGGAGTTAGGAAACTTGTTTGAACCATAGGTAGTGCAGATGTTCCAAGCAGCAGTTTTAAACTGCCACACGTCATAGTTTTATTTCCCTTCCTCTGCTCCATGTTTTTTTCCTTTTTCACACTTTCATTTGTCCCTCCACATCTTTTTCATTTTTAACTGTCCCTCCAGACCCTTTTTCACAGTTTCATCTGTCACTCCACACCCTTTTTCACAGTTTCATCTGTCACTCCACACCCTTTTTCACACTTTCATCTGTCACTCCACACCCTTTTTCACAGTTTCATCTGTCACTCCACACCCTTTTTCACAGTTTCATCTGTCACTCCACACCCCTTTTCACAGTTTCATCTGTCACTCCACACCCCTTTTCACACTTTCATCTGTCACTCCACCCCCCTTTTCACACTTTCATCTGTCACTCCACCCCCCTTTTCACACTTTCATTTGTCCCTCCACATCTTTTTCATTTTTAACTGTCCCTCCAGACCCTTTTTCCCACTTTCATCTGTCACTCCACCCCCCTTTTCACACTTTCATCTGTCACTCCACCCCCCTTTTCACACTTTCATTTGTCCCTCCACATCTTTTTCATTTTTAACTGTCCCTCCAGACCCTTTTTCCCACTTTCATCTGTCACTCCACACCCTTTTTCACACTTTCATCTGTCACTCCACACCCTGTATCACAGTTTCATCTGTCACTTCACACCCTGTATCACAGTTTCATCTGTCACTCCACACCCTGTTTCACAGTTTCATCTGTCACTTCACACCCTGTATCACAGTTTCATCTGTCACTTCACACCCTGTATCACAGTTTCATCTGTCACTCCACACCCTGTATCACACTTTCATCTGTCACTCCACATCCTTCTTCCCACTTTCATCTGTCACTTCACACCCTGTATCACAGTTTCATCTGTCACTCCACACCCTTTTTCTGTTTCATCTGTCACTCCACATCCTTCTTCCCACTTTCATCTGTCACTCCACATCCTTCTTCCCACTTTCATCTGTCACTCCACACCCTTTTTCACACTTTCATCTGTCACTCCACATCCTTCTTCCCACTTTCATCTGTCACTTCACACCCTGTATCACAGTTTTATCTATCACTCCACACCCTTTTCTCAGTTTCATCTGTCACTTCACACCCTTTTCTCAGTTTTATCTATCACTCCACACCCTTTTCTCAGTTTCATCTGTCACTTCACACCCTGTATCACAGTTTCATCTGTCAGTCCACCCCCCTTTTCACACTTTCATCTGTCACTCCACCCCCCATTTCACACTTTCATCTGTCCCTCCACACCCTTTTTCACACTTTCATCTGTCACTCCACCCCCCATTTCACACTTTCATCTGTCACTCCACCCCCCTTTTCACACTTTCATCTGTCACTCCACCCCCCTTTTCACACTTTCATCTGTCCCTCCACACCCTTTTTCACACTTTCATCTGTCACTCCACCCCCCTTTTCACACTTTCATCTGTCACTCCACCCCCCTTTTCACACTTTCATCTGTCACTCCACCCCCCTTTTCACACTTTCATCTGTCACTCCACACCCCTTTTTCATAGTTTCATCTGTCACTCCACATCCTTTTTCATAGTTTCATCTGTCACTCCACCCCCCTTTTTCATAGTTTCATCTGTCACTCCACCCCCCTTTTCATAGTTTCATCTGTCACTCCACCCCCCTTTTTCATAGTTTCATCTGTCACTCCACCCCCTTTTTCACAGTTTCATCTGTCACTCCACACCCCTTTTCACAGTTTCATCTGTCACTCCACACCCCTTTTTCATAGTTTCATCTGTCACTCCACACCCCTTTTTCATAGTTTCATCTGTCACTCCACATCCTTTTTCATAGTTTCATCTGTCACTCCACACCCTTTTCACACTTTCATCTGTCACTCCACACCCCTTTTCACACTTTCATCTGTCACTCCACCCCCCATTTCACACTTTCATCTGTCACTCCACCCCCCATTTCACACTTTCATCTGTCACTCCACCCCCCTTTTCACACTTTCATCTGTCACTCCACCCCCCTTTTCACACTTTCATCTGTCACTCCACCCCCCTTTTCACACTTTCATCTGTCACTCCACCCCCCTTTTCACACTTTCATCTGTCACTCCACCCCCCTTTTCACACTTTCATCTGTCACTCCACCCCCCTTTTCACACTTTCATCTGTCACTCCACCCCCCTTTTCACACTTTCATCTGTCACTCCACCCCCCTTTTCACACTTTCATCTGTCACTCCACACCCTATTTCACAGTTTCATCTGTCACTCCACACCCTTTTTCACAGTTTCATCTGTCACTCCACCCCCCATTTCACAGTTTTATCTATCACTCCACCCCCCATTTCACAGTTTTATCTATCACTCCACACCCTTTTCTCAGTTTCATCTGTCACTCCACCCCCCATTTCACAGTTTTATCTATCACTCCACACCCTTTTCTCAGTTTCATCTGTCACTTCACACCCTGTATCACAGTTTCATCTATCACTCCACACCCTTTTCTCAGTTTCATCTGTCACTTCACACCCTTTTTTACAGCTTCATATCTCTCCACACCCTATTTCTCAGTTTCATCTGTCACTCCACACCCTTTTTTACAGCTTCATATCTCTCCACACCCTATTTCACAGTTTTATCTATCACTCCACACCCTTTTCTCAGTTTCATCTGTCACTTCACACCCTGTATCATAGTTTTATCTATCACTCCACACCCTTTTCTCAGTTTCATCTGTCACTCCACACCCTATTTCACAGTTTCATCTGTCACTCCACACCCTATTTCATTTTTAACTGTCCCTCCAGACCCTTTTTCTGTTTCATCTGTCACTACACCCTTTTCACAGTTTCATTTGTCTCTCCACACCCTTTTTCAGTTTCATCTGTCACTCCACATCCTTTTTCACAGTTTCATCTGTCACTCCACAAACTTTTTCAGTTTCATCTGTCACTCCACACCCTTTTCTCAGTTTCATCTGTCTCTCCAAACTCCCCCCCCCCCAGTTTCATCTGTCTCTCCAAACTTTTTTTTCACAGTTTCATCTGTCTCTCCAAACTTTTTTTTCACAGTTTCATCTGTCTCTCCAAACTTTTCATTTCTCACAGTTTCATCTGTCTCTCCAAACTTTTTTTTCACAGTTTCATCTGTCTCTCCAAACTTCCCCCCCCCCCCCCCCCCCCCCCACAGTTTCCTCCGTCACTCCACACATCCATGCATCTGTCCTCACCACAATCTGTGCAGTCACCTTTCTTTCCTTGCAGGGTTTCATACATCCATGCATCTGTCCATCTTTCCATCTCTCCCTCCTGTCAGTCATTCATTTATCTTGTCCATCTTTCCATCTGTTCATCAATCCACCCACCCACATACCCTCCCATCCATCCATCCTCTTCATCCATTAACCATTGTTCCTTACATCTATCCATCCATCCATCCATCCATCCATCCATCCATCCATCCAACAACTGTGTATCCTTTCTCTGTTCATCCATCTGGTTGCATGTTATGTTTCTGCACATCCATCTGACCATTCATTGTCACCCAGTTCCGGACACAGAGAGGAGAATAGATGATTGTGAAAAGTTATGCCTTTTTCATCTTTTTTTAATTGCCTGTACTGTAGTCATGTCCTATGTCCTTTACTAATGCTTCATTCCTATCATTGTCCTGCATTCCTTTGTTTGCCAAATAATTTTTGCTCTGCAAGAATTGATTTTGTAGATATGGCACAAAGAAAGGTTTATCGATTTTCTGAACCAAGAGAATGGCGTTCCTCTGATGTTTGCTTTGGTTTGGCATTCTGTATTCAACACTAGTCAACAGTCTCCAGCGTTGCGTTGCGTTGCGTTGCGTTGCGTTGCGTTGCATTGCCTGGTCTGGTAAGCCGAGACACAGTGAGAGTCTTTGGTCCTGGACAGAACTTGAGATGTAGGCAGAAACTTGCAGGAATAGCAGGCAAAGTGGATGTCTCATGTTTCCCCCTTCAGGTTGATGTGCTTATCTCTGGTGCAGTGGTTGGAACCAAACGGAACAGAGCCTTGTTGTGAGGCTGTAAGCTTTTCACTGTTTAACTGATAAATAGAGCTAATCTAATGTCTGTTTGCTGAACAGTTATGGTTAATTGGGTCAAAACCACAACAGTTGTAATGGGGTTTTTGTTACTGTTTGCCACCAAAATTTACCTATCATTAACTATGTTTCGTTAAAATAAAGCCTGATGTGGAGAATATCACTGCATTGATTTGTGATGCACTTCATGCAAACGTAACATTAGGTGTGAAACTCTAGTGTCGTGGTTTATGGTAATATTGATGGTAATAGAAAAGTGTGAGATTTAATTTACTAGATTCAGAAAGCTGAACCAATCCTATGTATACACTGAAAGTTTCAGATTTTAAATCTACCACTAATGATTCTTTTGGACGTCTATAGACAGACACTCCAATTTCAGTGTGGAAAAAACTTTGATTGTGTAACACCCCACCTCATCACTCCTGTTGTACTCACAAAATAAATAGATCAGTCAAGTGCACACTGGGGGCTCTCATCTGAATGGAAAGCTCATTTTCATTAGCTGTTGAGAAATGTATACAACTCTTGAGACAAATTTTGTTGATGTAGCTTGATTACAAGAAGGGGATTGCTATGCAAATTGTAGCTGAAGCTTGAAGAGCTGTTTTCTGGAAAAGCTTTTTTTAGGGGTACATGCATATTCAAATTTTTGTAACTCATCAACCTTACTGAGTATGGCAGGATGATTTGGGGTCATGTGCATACTGTGACAGAATGACTTGGGGTTAGGTTCATACCAAGTATGACAGGATGATTTGGGGTCATGTAGATACTATGACAGGATGACTTGGGTTAGGTTCATACCAAGTATGACATGATGAGTTGGGGTCATGTAGATACTATGACAGGATGACTAGGGGTCATGTGCAAAGCATACCAAGTACACTTGGGTTTGTGTGCAACTGAGAGATGGACCTTCTTGTTGTCAGTTTTGTGAATGTTGGCATCAGCTTTGATGATGCAGCAGTTTGTTGTATTTAATAATGTATTCACTATAAAATGTGCTTAGTAATTTGGCATGTGGTAACCTCAGTGTAGGTAGGAAACAGTTGAAAATCCTTCTGACAGTCAAATATGATTATGAACCATCCCATGGATACTGAAGATGATAAAGATCTCAGTAATGTCTTGCACCCTCCTTGTGGCCGCTGTTTTATATACTTTGAGCCAATTCTACCTCAATCTTTCCACCAAATATGAGAAAAAGGGGTAAATAAGTCATCTGCAAATCACATATAATGCGTTTGACATAGTCCGTGCGCCATCTGTACCCTGGTGTTCATAATTCATTTGTAGAACTGGTTTATCAACCATGTTGATACACAATGTGTACAAGTGCCCCATTTTTGACTCACATGCGAAGCAAAAGTGAGTCTATGTACTCACCCGTTTCGTCCGTCCGGGCGTCCGGGCGTCCGTTTAAAACTTTAACGTTGGATTTTTCTCAGAGACTATTAAGTCTATCAACACCCAATTTGGCATGATGGTGTGTGATGACAAGGCGTCAAAAAACATATATAGTGACTTGACCTTGTTTCAAGGTCAAGGTCGCAGGGGCCATAAATGTTGTCTAAAAAACAGCCATTTTTCACATTTTCTCAATTTTCTCTGAAGATTTTGAGATTGGATACCTCACCTATATATGGTATATAGGGCACAGTAATCCCTATCTTTTGATACCAGTTTGGTTGACCTTGCTTCAAGGTCAAGGTCACAGGAGCTCTTCAAAGTTGGATTGTATACATATTTTGAAGTGACCTTGACCCTGAACTATGGAAGATAACTGTTTCAAACTTAGTAATTATGTGGGGCACATGTTATACTTTCATCATGAGACACATTTGGTCACATATCATCAAGGTCAAGGTCACTTTGACCCTTATGAAATGTGACCAAAATGGGGTAGTGAATCACTAAAAGTGACCATATCTCATGGTAGAAAGTGCCAATAAGCACCATTGTGCTTCCTATGTCTTAAATGAACAGCTTTGTGTTGCATGACCTGGATGACCTTGACCTTGGGTCAAGGCCACATGTATTTTGGTAGGAAAAATGTGTAAAGCATTTCTTAGTGTATGTCATTGCTAGGTGTAGTTGTTTGACCTTGACCTTAGGGTCACCTGAAGGTCAAGGTCAAGTAAAGGTCAAGGTCAAGCGTGTGAGATGTATGGGCTTTGCCCTTCTTGTTGTGTACTGACATTCATGTTCGTCATTGTAATTCTCACTTGTTGTTGCTGGACTGGATGGTTGGTTCTGAGCTATCTGTGTCGTTGTCTATCAGTTAAGTGATAGTTTTCATTGTTGGCTTTTCTGGGAAACTGCTTGGCCCATGCTGAAGCGGATAATGTACTGAGTACATTTGCACCTTTCAGTAGTGGCATTTGGTAGAGGCTCTCTCACTGAGGAATCTGCAGATTTATATTGTATATTATTTGTAACATTTAGATCACACTAAATCTTGGGCTAGATGAGAGGAAATGTTGTCCAATACTGATGCTATTAATTCTTGTAAGTTTGTTGACTCACATGCGAAGCAAAAGTGAGTCTATGTACTCACCGTTTTCGGGCGTCCGGGCGTCCGGGCATCCGGGCGTCCGGTCCGGGCGTCCGAAAACTTTAACGTTGGATTTTTCTCGGAGACTATTAAGTCTTTCAATACCAAATGTGGCATGATGGTGTATGATGACAAGGCCTCAAAAAACATACATAGTGACTTAACCTTGCTTCAAGGTCAAGGTCGCAGGGGCCATAAATGTTGTCTCAAAAACAGTCATTTTTCACATTTTCTCAATTTTCTCTGACGTTTTTGAGATTGGATACCTGACCTATATATGGTATATAGGGCACAGTAATTCCTATCTTTTGATACCAGATTGGTTGACCTTGCTTCAAGGTCAAGGTCACAGGAGCTCTTCAAAGTTGGATTGTATACATATTTTGAAGTGACCCTGACCCTGAACTATGGAAGATAACTGTTTCAAACTTAATAATTATGTGGGGCACATGTTATACTTTCATCATGAGACACATTTGGTCACATATCATCAAGGTCAAGGTCACTTTGACCCTTATGAAATGTGACCAAAAAAAACAAAAATGGGGTAAGTTTGGAAAAAGAACCACTAAAAAGTGACTATATCTCTATGGTAAGAACAAGAATGCCCAATACATAAAGGATGTATAAGTAAAGAGGAATCAAAGTAACATACGGAAAGGCACCATTGTGCTCCTCATTTGTCTTGAATTAATAAAGAATTAAATAAAAACACAAGCTTTGTGGGTGTTGCAAAAATGAGCACTGACCCTATTTAGGATGACGCCCTTTCCTTCTCCCCTTGGACCTTGGGTAAGGGTCACATGTATTTTTGGTAGGAAAAATGTGTAAAAGCAAGTGGACAAGAAACAGAAAAGAAGCTGTTCTTTCTTTCGTGTATGTTCATTGGTAGGTTTGATTTGGTTTGAAAAATGGAAAAAAACCTTTTGGTGAAAGACCTTGAACCTTGTGGAAGGTCACCTGAAGGTCAAGGCATATAAAATGGATTCAAAAGGTCAAGAAAGAACAAAAGCAATAGCATGTGACAGGCCGTAATGATGGTGTGTGGTGGGGCTATGGGGCTTTTTTTTTGCCCTTCTTGTTTCCATTTTTCTTTTACTTCCTTGTTTCTTTTTGTTTGTGCCAACAACCCTGAAAACTTTAGTAAAAATTATTGTGCACATATGTTAATGTTGACCATTACTACGGTCGAGCGTAGATTTAGGATGCTTATGTAATTTTTGTTGTAGATTTCTCCTGAAACAAAGAGTCAAGAACGGAACACTGATTCCTCCCTCCATTAATGTTGAAGAATTTACAAACTAGCTAGCATAATGAAAATCTAATATAATTGAGAAGAAACAAGAAATCTACCAACTGGCTCCATTGAAAAAAATTCAGTTAGTGTTTGGCTTGTCATGAATAGACTATTCTTAGAAATTGAAGAAAAGAATGAATCAGAAAGATCAGAGCCATCATGTATTTACTTTTTTACTTGTTTTATAAACAGTAAGCAAGCAGGGCAACGCACACGCCTCGACCATGCACTGCATGCAACAAAACCTGGCAACAAACAACACACACACTAGCTCCCCTCCCCCTCTCCACTGCCCCTGGGGTTCGGCCCACGGGTAAGAAAAGAAGTGGTAAGACAGTGACAACCTTCTTGATGTAAGCTAGGTGTGTTCTACACTCAAACTGTTCTAGCTGGATTGTGTGCTCTTAATGGCGCTTACCATAGTGGCCAAAAAGAAAAACAATATGTGGGTCGATCTTGTGGTTTACGGCGGTAAACCCGACCTTACTACCCTATTAGTCTGGGGGGGCTCCTGGGGCGCCGCCGCCGACCCTTAACATTCTTTTTATACGTTGGCAAATGTTGTTGCAGGGGCTGGGCTGTCAAGTCCCTGAGCGCTGAGCCACCGACGTGAAGCTGGGGAGGGGGGGGGGGGGGGGGGGGGTTCGGGGGTTCTTTTTGCTTTTTGTACTCCCCCGTCTCTTATTTTTTTGTTTTTTGTGTTTTGTATTTTTACTTGTTGGTTCTTTCTTGGATTTATTTTCTTTATTTTTTATTTTTTTATTTTTTTTGTTATTTTTTTTTTTTGTCTTTTTTTTTTTTTTTCTCTTGTATTTTTTTTTTTCTTGTTTTCTTTTATCGTTATTTTTTTTTTGGTTTTTCGGTTATTTGGGTTTTTTTTTTTTTGTGTGTTTTTTTATTTTCTTATGTATGTGTGTTCTTTTTGGTTTTTTTTGACTATTGTTTTATGTTGTGGTTTGTTTTTATGTTTTTTAGCTTTTTTTTTTGCATTTTTTTTTGTTTTTCTTTTCTATTTTTCATCTTTCATTTTTTTTTTTTTTTTTTTTATTTCATTTTGTTTTTTTTTTTTTTTTTTGTTTTTTTATTTGTTTTTTTTTGTTTTTTTTTGTTTTTATTTTTTTTGTTTTTATGTTTTTTTTGTTTTTTTTTTTTTTTGTTTTTTTTTTTCTTTTTTTTTTGTGTTTTTTTGTTTTTTTGTTTCTTTTGTTTTTTTCTTGTTGTTTTTTTTTTTTTTTTTTTTTTTTGTTTTTTTTTTTTTTTATTTATTTTTTTTTTTATTTTTTTTATTTTTTTCTTTTTTTTTTTTTTTATTTTTTTTTTTTTGTATTTTTTTTTTTTGTTCTTTTTTTGTTTTTTTTTTTTTTATTTTTTTTTCTTTTTTTGTTTTTTTTTTTTTTTATCACATTTCATAAGGGTCAAAGTGACCTTGACCTTGATGATGTGACCAAATGTGTCTCATGATGAAGTATAACATGTGTACTACAATGTTATGAAGTTTGGAAGAGTTATCTTCCATAGTTCAGGGTCTAGGTCACTTCAAAATATGTATACACTCCAACTTTAAAGACCTCCTGTGACCTTGACCTTAATGCAAGGTCGATCAAACTGATATCAAAACATAGGGATTACGTTGCCGTATATAACATATATAGATGAGATATCCAATCTCAAAAACTTCAGAGAAAATTGGGAAAATGTGAAAAACGTCTGTTTTTTAGACAACATTTACGGCCCCTGCGACCTTGACCTTGAAGCAAGGTCAAGTCACTATGTATGTTCTTGTACGCCTTGTCATCCTACACCATCATGCCAAATTGGGTGTTGATAGACTTCATAGTCTCCGAGAAAAATCCAACGTTAAAGTTTTTTACAGACGCCCGGACGGCCGGACGCCCGGACGGACGAAAATGGTGAGTACATACACTCACTTTTGCTTCGCATGTGAGTCAAAAATGACGGAGTTCTCCATACGCTCAGTTTGGCATTGCGACCAAAACGAGAACTGCATCGAAAATGACGAAGTTTATGACGTCAAACTATTGATGACGTCATCAAATGCCTTTGACACTCAGAAATTGCATTCAAGCACTAGAGCGATCTAAACTTCATTGTGTCAGGCCTGACTAGAGAAACATCTTGCCTCAGTTAGGCATACGGACCATGGAGGAGAACATGTGACTTGTTTGGTGGAGGTTTGCGCTCTAAGAGTGCTCCCTAGTCTACTATACGCATTCCAGTGTGTATCCTACAAAAAACACAGACTATCACGTGGCCACTACGATCTTGAGCTGCACCCCGCTGAACTTGCCTCCGCTCATTCAACTGATTAAGAATCGGGGTGATTTCTGCTGACTAAAAAAAGGAATGATTCAAAGCCACATTGAATAGGAATGAATTGAAATGACTGAATGGGAATACATTCAACTGCCATTTCTGATGGCGACTCTGTCATTCCTGGTGGCGGCTCTGTCGTGTCTGGCCGTGACTCTGTTGTGCCTGGCGGTGACTATGTCGTTCCTGGTCTAGATAGTGTCATACCTGGTGATGATACTGTCATTCCTGGTCTAGATAGTGTCATACCTGGTAATGATAGTCGTTCCTGGCAGTGATGATGATTTTGGTGAAAAACCGGTGGTGGTCTGGATTTTGATAGTGATCATAAATTTGGTGGTAAATTTGGCGGTTTTGATGATTTTCATGACAGGGAGGATAATTTTAGTGGTAATGAATATTTAAATGCTGTGGATGATGATTGCAGAGACCCAATGGCATAAGTGATGTTCTACATTTGGTTTGTTGATGAATTAGGTAGATAGATATGGGGCAAAATACCTCAAAAACTCCATAAGTTTAAAGCAAATCTTGATGAAACTTACCGGAAGATCAGGGTTTCACCCAAGGATAAATCTAGTAAATATTGGAGGTTCTCTAAAAGCTAAGTTTGGCATTACGACCAAAACGAGGACTGCATCGACAAGAAGTTCAAAGCCCATACGACTCACATGCTTGACCTTGACCTTTACATGACATTGACCTTCAGGTGACCTTCAAGGTCAAGGCCAAACAACTAAACCTAGCAATGACATCATATACTAAGAACTGCTTTACACATTTTTTCCTACCAATTTCAAGGTCATCCAAGGTCATGCAACACAAAGCTGTTAATTCAAGACATAGGAAGCACAATGGTGCTTATTGGCACTTTCTACCATGAGATATGGTCACTTTTAGTGGTTCACTACCCCATTTTGATCACATTTCATAAGGGTCTAAGTGACCTTGACCTTGATGATGTGACCAAATAGGTCTCTTGATGAATTATAACATGTGTACTACAATGTTATGAAGTTTGGAAGAGTTATCTTCCATAGTTCAGGGTCAAGGTCACTTCAAAATATGTATACAATCCAACTTTAAAGACCTCCTGTGACCTTGACCTTGATGCAAGGTCAATCAAACAGATATCAAAACACAGGGATTACGTTGCTCTATATCTGTATATATATTTTCGCTGTGTGTGTGTGTGTCTGTCTGTGTGTGTGTGTGTCTGTCTGTGTGACACTCATACGTTTCCACAGTTTTATTCCGATCGACTTGAAACTTGGCATGGGGTTAGGTGTGGACCGGGGTCAGGTCAACGTGGGGTTAAAAAAAGGGTGTCGCCATGGTAACCGAAAACTCAAAGTGCTCCGATTTGACCGAAATTTGGTGTGTAGGTACGTGAAGTCAGATGATGAAGATCTGTGAAAAAAAATTTGGTTGTCATGGTTACGTCACGAGAAAAACAAGATGGCGGCTGAAGAATTTGGACGACTGTGTCGAAGGCGGCAAAGCCGCCTGAGACACAGGAGTTCCCATCGACCTAAAACTTGGTATGGGTTAGGTGTGGGCCGGGGTCAGGTCATGGTGGGGTTAAAAAATGGTGTTGCCATGGTAACCGGAAGTGGGCACAAACAAGATGGCCGCCAAAAACTCAAAGTGCTCCGATTTGACCGAAATTTGGTGTGTGGGTAAGTGAAACTTGGTGTGGGGTTAGGTGTTGGCCGGGGTCAGGTCAGGGTTGGGTTTAAAAAATGGAGTTGCCATGGTAACCGGAAGTTTTCACAAACAAGGTTGCCGCCGAAAACTCAAAGTGCTCCGATTTGACCGAAAGTTGGTGTGTGGGCAGGTACAGTCAATTGATGAAGATCTGCGCAATAATTTTTTGTCTGTCATGGTTACGTCACGAGAAAAACAAGATGGCGGCTGAAGAATTTGGACGACTGGGTCGAAGACGGCGAAGCCGCCTGAGACACAGGAATTCCCATCGACTTAAAACTTGGAATGGGATTAGGTGTGGGCCAGGGTCAGGTCATGGTGGGGTTAAAAAAAATGGCGTTGCCATGGTAACCGGAAGTGGGTCACAAACAAGATGGCCGCCGAAAACTCAAAGTTCTCCGATTTGACCAAAATTTGGTGTGTGGGCTGCTCAAGTCAAATGATGAAGATCTGTGAACAAATTTTTTGGTTACCATGGTTACGTCACGAGATAAACAAAATGGCGGCTGAAGAATTTGGCTTTGTATGTGGCTTTGGCGCTTTGCGCAGTGCCTGGCCGCGAAGCGGCTAGTATGATATATAGATGAGATATCCAATCTCAAAAACTTCAGAGAAAATTTGGAAAATGTGAAAAATGTCTGTTTTTAGACAACATTTACGGCCCCTGAGACCTTGACCTTGAAGCAAGGTCTAGTCACTATGTATGTTCTTGTACGCCGTGTCATCCTACACCATCATGTCAAATTGGGTGTTGATAGACTTCATAGTCTCCAAGAAAAATCCAAAGTTAAGGTTTTTTACAGACGCCTGGACGGCAGGACGCCCGGACGAAGGAAAAGGGTGAGTACATAGACTCACTTTTGCTTCGCATGTGAGTCAAAAATGACGGAGTTCTCCATAAGCTTAGTTTGGCATTGCGACCAAAACGAGAACTGCATCGCAAATGACGAATTTTATGACGTCAAACTATTGATTACGTCNNNGTCGTCAACGTCTCCAAGACGAGCAATCTTAGTTGCATTGTATTTTTAGAGATCCACGGTCAACCCGAGATCAAAAGCTAAAATTGATCCACTTTCCACTCCACGACCCGCCTTGAACCATGGTAGCCTAATTGAAAAAAATGTACTTGTCCGTACATGCATAAGCACACTGTATGACGGGGTAAGATCCTGCTTGACTCATGGTCACCATGTACATCCCCCCCCCCCCCCCCCCCCCCCCCCCTCCACCACTACCTTTGCTTTGCTGTGTTTCAAGAAGGAAATGAAAGCATGCATGTTTATGTTCTTCCTTTTTGCTTTGGCCAAATTGTTCATGCACGCTGAGAACAATAGTAAAATTGTGAAGGGCCGTCGGCTTTGCAATAAAGAATTCAAAGTCAAGTCAAGTCTCTCTCTCTCTCTCTCTCTCTCTCTCTCTCTCTCTCTCTCTCTCTCTCTCTCTCTCTCTCTCTCTCTCTCTCTCTCTCTCTCTCTCTCTCTCTCTCTCTCTCTCTCTCTCTCTCTCTCTCTCTCTCTCTCTCTCTCTCTTTCTCTCTCTCTCTCTCTCTCTCTCTCAAACACACACACACACACACCTTCCCTCTGTGCAAAGGTGTCTGTTGCGATTTCTGGCTGTCCGTTTGTACGTCAAAGTGTTTGCAATTAGTTCTAGTTTATTCAGTACGATGTCAGAACAGCGTGCACAATAAATCGTTGTATTTGAATCGCACTTGTTGTTCGTATTTAAACTACAAGAATCAATCACGT
>JAWQFJ010000863.1:0-2500 GCA_034096865.1 Theodoxus fluviatilis | reverse complement strand
AATCGAGTGTTAAAAAGATATATCGCCGTTGTGAATACGGGCCCTGACGCTCATGTTGGACACTTAAGGCGCCTACTCACATTACGTTTTTCAAGCTGGTTTTGCTCCCGATCCGGCTGACCGTGCGTGTAAAAAGCGGGTTGACAGCCACACGCAACGATTACACCCACACCGCGAACTGGAGCGATGTCCATTTACGCGAAGCAAAGTCAGAATTTAGAGTTACGTCCCTTTGGTGAGCCTATGACAACTGAGACGCTTTGACGTGTATGCGTGTGACCTGCCTGTCGGATTTGCAAAATGCAGAACTTTCCCGACCTACTGATGCATTCAACATACAGCTTTGACAAATTAATCCTGTTCATGGCTTACATTTTCTTGATATGGGGTTTCTAGTATCCCGATATACAGCGTTTTCTGTGCGAACACGTGATGGAGCGGAGGCGATCGACATTCTTCGCTGGTGTAGATTTGCATTGACCAGCATTCGATTTGTAAAAAGTTGAAGCTTTACCGACCTACTGATGCATTCAACATACAGCTTTGATGAATTAATGCTGTTCATGGCTTACATTTTCTTGAGATGGTGTATAGTATCCCGATATACAGTGTTTTCTGTGCGAACACGCGAGCGGAGGCGATCGACATTCTTCGCCGGTGTAGATTTGCATTGACCAGCATTCGATTTGTAAAAAGTTGAAGCTTTACCGACCTACTGATGCATTCAACATACAGCTTTGATAAATTAATGCTGTTCATGGCTTACATTTTCTTGGGATGGGCTTTCTAGTATCCCGAAATACAGCGTTTTATGTGCGAACACGCAACGAGGCGGGTGGAGCAGATTGAATGATATTGTTGGAAGCGTAGATCTGCCTTGACCTGCATTCGATTTGTAAAAAGTTGAAGCTTTCACGACCTACTGACGCATTCAACATACAGCTTTGATAAATTAATTATGTTCATGGCTTACCTTTTCTTTGGATTGGTTTGTAGTATCCCCAAATACACCTTTTCCTGCCTGAAGCGACGACAGCGTCCGCCATTAAAATTGGCGACTAAGTCGCCACAACGCGAGATCTCGCGTTGCTGGGCATATGAACCGGTCCGGAGGGGTCAAGAAAATAGATCCAGCCCTAGTCGCAAGAACCGTGCCGGATTAGTCCACGGTTTCGATTTTTGACCGGATCGGCAGCAAAACCAGGGGACAACCGGTACGTGTGTAGGCGCCTAAACGTGACAAAAAGTAACGCGTCCCGGTTTAGGTGAAACTCCCCGGACAGGCTGTCAGTCAGGAGGGGTGGAGGGTGGGGCATAGGATGAGCGGTATCGGTAAAACCCGAAAAAAATCCTAAGTGTTTTTTAAAAAAGTAACAAAAATATTATGTTTTTAGGCGTTTTAGGACAAAAGAATCAAAATGGCCTTAAGAACTTTTGTTTAAAAAAAACATCCCGCAATAGCGGCCCTTCGCAATAGAGAGCCGACCCCGTGAAGCCGAGTTCCTAAGGGCGTAACACAAACGATGCAAGAAAAAGAACGAGGCAGGCGTGGTGGCAGAGATGTGGAGAGGCAGAATAAAAAGGAACGAAGCAGGCATGGTGGCAGATATGTGGAGAGGCAGAATAAAAAAGAACGAGGCAGGCATGGTGGCAGAGAAGTGGAGAGGCAGAATGTAAAAGAACGAGGCAGGCGTGGTGGCAGAGGCAGAGAGAAAAGAAAAGAGGCAGGCATGGTGGCAGAGAAGTGGAGAGGCAGAATAAAAAGGAACGAGGCAGGCATGGTGGCAGAGAAGTGGAGAGGCAGAATGTAAAGGAACGAGGCAGGCATGGTGGCAGAGAAGTGGAGAGGCAGAATGAAAAGGAACGAGGCAGGCATGGTGGCAGAGAAGTGGAGAGGCAGAATGAAAAGGAACGAGGCAGGCATGGTGGCAGAGAAGTGGAGAGGCAGAATGAAAAGGAACGAGGCAGGCATGGTGGCAGAGATGTGGAGAGGCAGAATAAAAAGGAACGAGGCAGGCATGGTGGCAGAGAAGTGGAGAGGCAGAATGAAAAGAACGAGGCAGGCATGGTGGCAGAGAAGTGGAGAGGCAGAATGTAAAGAAAAGAGGCAGGCATGGTGGCAGAGAAGTGGAGAGGCAGAATGTAAAGGAACGAGGCAGACATGGTGGCAGAAAAGTGGAGAGGCAGAATGTAAAGGAACGAGGCAGGCATGGTGGCAGAGAAGTGGAGAGGCAGAATGAAAAGGAACGAGGCAGGCGTGGTGGCAGAGAAGTGGAAAGGCAAAATGTAAAAGAACGAGGCAGACATGGTGGCAGAGAAGTGGAGAGGCAGAATGTAAAGGAACGAGGCAGACATGGTGGCAGAGAAGTGGAGAGGCAGAACGAAAAGGAACGAGGCAGACATGGTGGCAGAGAAGTGGAGAGGCAGAATGTAAAAGAACGAGGCAGGCGTGGTGGCAGAGAAGTGGAGAGGCAGAACGAAAAGGAACGAGGCAGGCATG
>JAWQFJ010000862.1:17500-50739 GCA_034096865.1 Theodoxus fluviatilis | reverse complement strand
CATTACATTTTCCATTTACTTCCTCTGATGTGTATGTCATTATGGCAGAAAGTGTTGTTTTCTTGACATAATGCTACAGAAGCTGATAATATAAAGGAAGGGGCAACAGGCACAAACACATTTTACTGACATTTTCATGGGAAATGCATGGAACAGTAAAAATAAAAACATGCTAATTTAGAGTAGAGGTGTGTGTGTGTGTGTGTGTGTGTGTGTGTGTGTGTGTGTGTGTGTGTGTGTGTGTGTGTGTGTGTGTGTGTGTGTGTGTGTGTGTGTGTGTGTGATCAGTCCTGTTTTGTCTTGTTGACTAAGTTTTTTCATTTTAGAAACAAAATGCTAAAATATGGGGCATTAACTAGCCCTGCCACAGTTTGATTTACTCACTTGGGTTTTGCCTTCATCATTTAGGATAGATAACAGGTCAGGATGTTTTAACTGTCAGTGCTGAAATATAATAATAATAAGACTTATCATTATGAACGAACTTCGATGAAATTTTTTAAGTGGAGGAATAATCATCATCACCAAAAACGCCACAGTTCCTCTTCAATTATTTGCAAACATCTATCTCCATTAAAGCAGTACATATAATAGTACACAAAGCTTAACACGAAACATCACATGTGCCTCGGTGGTTTGGCCCTTTGGCCGTTTGGGAAAGCACTGATGCAGTTTTCATGTTCCACTGTTGATCACGAAGGGCACATCAAAATTTAAAATGCAAGTGCGGTCTAAGAGGCAAAGTTTTTTCGGATTTTCAACGTGGCAGCATGCCAAAAGAGTGGTGTAAAAAAACTCACACTGTGATGTGACTATATTCCGACTGGGTCAAAATCACACAATGACACGTCTTTCAAAGACCCTGCGTCTTTCTCGTGAGAAACTTACTCTGATTGGTTGAAACTCACACTGGAAACAAAATAACTCAAACTGAAATTGTGCTATCTTTTTTTGATTGTAGTGGTTACTAATGCCCATTGGCCTTGGGCTAAGTTTAAGCAATGTCCCGCTTTTACAAGACGTACAGAAATTAACGTGCAAAAGGGTTGGGAGTAACGAGTGGAAAACAAACATTTTTATGTCTGAATACATGCGGATACACAGCAATTTTCGGGGTGAAAGTAGGGGTGGAGGATTTACCCGTTTACATAAAGTATGCGGGTTTATATTCCTGCAAAGGGACTAACGCGTATCTATCGTAGAGTTGCGTACCTTTTCTTGTTGCGTTCTACAACGGCGCGAAGTGCTTCGTCACATGACGTCGTTGCCAAGATGGCTGCGCCCAGCAAAGGTGTTCGAGCATGTTCTGTAACTGCATGAGGATTTACTTCAGAGTTGCTCTCTCTACGAAATCAAAGCTTCAAAATGCCGATCTCCGAGCATGAAAAGCGTATGGTCAAGCTTCAGTATCAAATGCGAGAAAACAATAAGGATCTTCAGGATTATGTGAAAGGTCTTGAAAGTTGGGAGAGTGATATTCGACACAAAGAAGAGCAATTGGCGCAGACGCAGGAGAGCAAGGTAAGCGATGTCATGCGCAAAATGGCCAGTGAGCTTGCGTATGCGCGCGTCCTCGCGCGCGCGCGCGTGTGCGTGTGTGTGTGTGCGTGTGTCACTGTGTGTGTGTTCCGCGCGCGCCCTGTGACCCCATCAAACTAGCGGCCGATACTGAGTGAGGAGTACATCCGCCGACTTCGACTACAAGAATTCTTTCTTGACGATTCCGAGTTGCGGAACACAGAGGCCTCGAGCAGGTTGATTCCATCAGACAGCGGAACAAATAGAAGTCCATATTTACCGGTCGGAAGGCCGTTGCCAGAAACTGGATTTGTACGTCCAATCTCTGATTCTCTCAAAAGATTCATCAATGTCCAGATCCTGTGCCGCCAACGTAGGTCTGACCACAACCTTAGACCACCTCGACAAAAGGCGATACGGTCTTTAAAGTCCAAAATCATCATCAAACCTGTAGACAAGGGAGGATCAGTTGTCATAATAACTAAATGAGCCGCAGCAACTATCGCGACGGGGCTCAGCGTCAACTCTCTGACACTTGTTCTCTATCAACCACTGCTGAATGATCCCACCAAAGAACACACTCGAGAGCTACACCAGCTGGTGAGGACATTCCCATCAAATCTCACAAGTTTGAAGAAGATTTCTTTGTGGCTATGCCCTAATGCCCCGACATGTACATCCGGTACCTAAATCACATCTTCCTCATCTGGAGCCGTGGTGAAGAGATACTCAAACAGCTTTGTCATGACATGAATTACTTCTTCCACGTCAAGCTAACCATGGACTTATCTGCAGAGTTAATCACATTCCTCGACACACATGTCCACATAAGAGATGGCAGACTCATCATCCTTCTATAAGAAATCCACTGACAACTCAAGAATGGTGCGTTTCTCCAGCTCCCATCCAAGACACGTCAAGAACACTATCCTATATTATGGCCAAGCTCTGCAAATACACCAAATCTGCTCCAACACAAACCTGAGACAGGCATCTGTTGAAGCTGGAAAATTCACTCATCCACAGTGGTTACTGAAGCGAGGATATCCAGGATATCCGCAACCAGTTGGACGAGCAATCAAGAAGAGTTGGGAGAATCTCCGCATCCGACAAGACAAACTAGAGCCAGTCAAGTCCTGCTCCTAGCAGAATACTTTCCAGGAGCAGGGAAACTGTGACGTGGACTCAGAAAGCTCCAACACCTGTTGGGCAATGATGAAAGACTTTCCCAGGCTCTGCCAGCACCCCTAATACTGACATTGAGGCAGCCACCCAACTTGCAATGGATGCTTAAATGCCTGGTACATGTATGAGAAACCAGCCAAATGCCCTGACAACGCATGAACAGACACAGCCCAGGGCACAATAAGAAACGACTCACTTCTGCCCAATCTGAGCAAACACTCTACATAGAACATGCTGATCAGTATACTCATGGGAAGTGTGCATGGACGTTCAGCAGCTGGTGTGACAGAACAAACATTCGTCAAAATGTTCCACACCCATCACTCTGGACTTGACAGAGACCTCAGGATCATGGAGCACTACAGGTTACAAACAAAATGCCCCAGCATACTCACCCCTCAGGGGTGGACACATAGGGTTTGAATTTCCAATACTCCTATACAACCGTGCCACTGCCAGTCTCGCTCATCTATGGCCTGACAAAGGAGACTCCTCCAAAAGCTTGCCACACTTATGGTCCTTTTCAGGGCCATGCATAATAAGATCACAAAAGAAAACATTGGACTAGCTGGTCGCCACTGATCCCTTGGGCCAACCCCAGTACTCCGCCTCTTTGTGTGTGTGTGTGTGTGTGAGAGAGAGCTGAGAGAGAGAGAGAGAGAGAGAGAGAGAGAGAGAGAGAGAGAGAGAGAGAGAGAGAGAGACGCAGACAGACGGTCCATAGGATTATCCATTCATCGATCGTTTATGTCTGGGGGGTTTTCTTCTGTCTGTCTGTCTGTGTCTATCTGTCTGTCTGTCTGTCTCTGTCTGTCTGTCTGTCTGTCTGTCTGTCTGTCTGTCTGTCTGTCTGTCTGTCTCTGTCTGTCTCCCTCTCTCTCTCTGTCTCCCTCTCTCTCCCTCTCTCTCTCTCTCTCTCTCTTTCTGTGTCTCTGTCTCTCTCTCTCTCTCTCTCTCTCTCTCTCGGGTCATGGATGTTTCGCCCCATTTGCGACATTCGGAACGTCATTTAGCTTAAGATTACACCCGAATCACGTGGACCGTTAAGGTGCATGGAGTACAGTACCGCCGAGCAAGACGTTTGTCACAAAACGCAGATTAACGCGGCCGGATCTTAGCTAAACGACGTTCCGAATGTCGCAAATGGGGTGAAACGTCCAGCACCCTCTCTCTCTCTCTCTCTCTCTCATATACAATTACTGTACAAGTTCTATAACTATGCAGAGAATTCTGTCTGTGTCAATTTGTTCCTTTGTATCTTTCTTTCTATCTGTCAGTTTGTCAGTCTGCCTGCCTGCCTGTCTGTGTCTCTCCTCCTTGCCCACCCACCTCATTTCAGATTATGTACCCCCCAAAAAAATTCCTAACATGTGTACATGCATGCAAATTTTTATGTGCTGCTTATCATTACAGGAGCTCCCACCTGTTCGAAACAGCCTCCAGAAAAAGAAACTTAAAAAAAAGCGGAAACCTAAGGAAGGACAGACAAGCTCCAAAGGAAAGAAAATCACAGGTTATGATTACAGAGCGTGGGACAAGTTTGATATTGTAAGTTGTCACTGTGCATGGTTTTGTCTGTAGCTGTTCATGTGTGATTGTATGTAATGTAGTTGGCAATAAAGTTGAAGCCAGATACTGAGATAGTGACACTGGCTAGTACTAGCAGCACAAATCTATGGTCCTCCTGTATGGACATATGCCTACTCACTGCTACCATAGTTGAGATATATTTATTGTTTATAAGACTCTTTTGGAATATTGCTGCGAGGTAGGTTTATATTCATTTAATTTATTTATGGAAAGAATTTGGAATATGTATAAAATTTTACATGTGTAGAGAGAGATTTTTCTCAATCGTTATTTTGGTTAAAAATGCTTTTACTGTACAGTTTGTCTTGGCAAATTATAATGAACCTAAATCTCCCTTGCTGTGAGTAAGCTTGAGAGGTACAGAATGTTGTTTGCTTTTTCTGTCTAAAATATTTTTTTCTAACTTTTTGGTCTCTTTTACTTTTAGGACAAGGCTCTTGAAGATGCTGACAAGGATGAGAAGTCTTCATCTGAGTATGAAACTGATGAAGAGTGGGAGAATGAGAGGAAGAAGCATTTGGCGACTCAGGAAAAGGACAAGGTAACAAACAATTGTGCCCCTGCCTAAAGCCCCCATTTTTTTCACCCCCTTTGGACTGGAGGTCAGAATAGACCCACTGTGTCTCCCTACTAGTTTCGTAAGAGGCAAATTACTAGGGACATCATGACTCAATTTGCGATTACTCTAAACTATTATTATAATTGTTGTCCTCCGTGGCCTGACATAGCCTACAAAGGCTTGTACTTGTAGGCCATAAAACTCCATCCATCCATATCCTTTTTTCTTTCTTTTTTAATCCATGGCAGGGTTTCAGCTATATATCGGGACGACAATGTCACATTTGATGCCATATTAGCATGCTGTATGTTGCAGCTCATCTTGTAGTTGGTGACCCGTTTACTGTTACAACAAGTGTGATTAGATCATCTCTGAGCAATTTTCTTACTTCTGAATCTCTTACATAATTTTATCATTAAAAGATTGAAAGAAAAAAAAGAAACTTCATTAGCATCAAAGCACAGTCTCAGATAATTATTGTCTTGCACAATTTAATTTTTTTTAAATAGAATTTGTTAACAATTGGTGCTCATATATAATGAGGAAATAATGTTGATATTTGTTCTGCACACAGGGAGATTGGCTAGACCAAAAGAAAAATCTGTCATGAAACTTAGTGAACTGCTGAATATGATGATCATATTCTGCTTGGTTGGTTCCCGAAAAACTCTGTGTATCACCTCTCCTACTGAGTCACATTCCCCAGTAGCAGTCAGACATGACTGTCTCGCCAGTGAGCAGACTTACCAGGTTAGCTGATGGAATAAACAGGAGTTGGTATCAAGATTGATATGAAATGTTTGGTTTTGGAAACAGTTTTATGGCAACATTTGACTGATTGGATGTTGCAAATTTATATCACTGTCTAAGAAATAGAAAGATGCCCTTCGATTGATTTTGGCTAGCTTTGCTAGTGATCAAGTGACCCAGGGAATACATCTCTGGTTTTTGCTTACTGTGTTGTACATGTATATGGGTCTGTCTCAGAAACTGGGCCTAAAAGTGTGACATGGTGGTGCAAAAAAAAAGTTGCTTTAAATAGTCTGCAATGCACTTTTTCATAAAGCCTAACAATGGATGCAATGAGTTATGCAGGTGAAAAGATAACTTAGACAAGAATACAGGCTCCAGGGGTCTGGAAATGAGCGGCCAATAGGAAAATTGGCCGCGTAACATGGACACAAAATTCAAACCAATAGTACTACAAAATGGTAGTTAAAGACCATTGTATTTTAAGAATACACCCTATGGCNNNTAAAAGACGCCTTGTAATGTGTATTTTGCCTTCAAAGATCGACAGTTTCAATGCACAGTACTTTTCCAAGACCGAGCTATGGCCATGTCACAAACCAGCGCGCCATTTTGGGCCCAGTTTTCGTACAAAAGCGAAAACAAAATACTGAAAAGTCATTTTTTTAAACTCCATTTTATTTCCATTATCTCTTTCACCAATTTCAAACGAAATGAGCAATAAATAATAAAATTATACAGTAGTAGAAGTATTTTAAGAGGGGTCCAAAATTGTCACTGTGCTGGGGACCAGTTTCTGAGACAGACCCATATATTTCAAGAGAGGATCCCTATCCTATCATTGAGAGCTGACCAGTGCAATGTTCAAATTTGCCTGCAAGTCATCAGTGCTTCAATGAAACCTTGTCATTGAAGGACAAAGATCATGTAGTCTCTAAAAAGTCTTTGGTCTTGAAGGTGCCACATCGTGTCTGGTTTTACAGAGAGCTTGTCCAAATGGGGGTTTCTGCATGGTTGCCGTGCTGTTTTTTTCCAGGGCAATGAGCTGCTGAAGAAGGGGGAGATGGACCAAGCAGTGGAGTGCTACACGAGGGGCATCGCCCTGGACCCCACCAACGCCCTGCTCCCTGCCAACAGAGCCATGGCTCTCCTCAAGCAGGGAAAGTAAGACCTCTTAACACATACTCTTCTCTCTTTGTAGGTCTTGATCCATTCCATTACAGTCCTTTTTTCAAAGAGGATCAAATGTGACCTAAATTGCCCACCTTGGGTTCAGGGTAAGAATTGACCCACCGCGTCTCCCTACATGATTCGTAAGAGGCAAATAACTCGGGACTACATGACTTGATTTGCCTTCACTCTCAACTGTTCAAGTGATTTTCGAGCTTAATGGCCTTACATAGCCTACAAAGATTGATAGGCCATAAAACTCCATCCATCCATCCATCCATCCATCCATCCATCCATCCATCCATCCATCCATCCATCCATCCATCCATCCATTCATCCCAAATAATTGTGTGCGTTTGTGCATGTGTGTGTGTCCAAGTGTGTGTTCAAGTGTGTGTTCAAGTGTGTGTCCAAGTGTGTGTGCAAGTGTGTGTGTGTGTGTTGAATTATCAGTCGGTCAGTCAAATGCACGTTGGTTTTTATTGCTCTCTCTTCCTGAAGTTGGTAAAAATGATGATGAAAATGATGACTACAACAATGATGATGATGATGACGATGATGACGATATCTGTACTGTCAGGTTTACTGCAGCAGAAGTAGACTGCACTTCTGCCCTGGCATTGGACCCACTCTACATCAAGGCCTACCTGCGTCGCGCCTCAGCGCGATCTGCCCTGGGCAAGCTGATGGAGGCTCAGGCTGATTATCGCAGTGTGCTCAAGCTGGAGCCCCACAACAAGCCTGCCCAGGCAGAACTGGACAAGCTGGACAAGGCAAGGACAGGGGGAAGGCTCTCTGGCTTTGGCTCATAGTGTAGACAGTGCTTGGTGTCGTCCTCTCAGGCATTACGTCCATGGACCCCGGCCAGAATGAGACATGTTTTGGATGTAATTATATGATGCCTGATTGGAGTTTTTTTAAGGTTTCCTCTGGTGTTTATGACATGATCATTTTTTTAAATACAGAATTAGTGCATCTATGTCAATGACAGGAATGTAACTATTTTATCTATACTTGTTTTTTTCTTCAGGAAATGACTTTTTGTATTTGAAAAATAAATGCTTTTGACCTTCATAGAGGATGGGAAAATGAAGTCAGCGCATTTGTTATATACCTCAGGAAATAGCTCGGAGCAAGGAAGCCCCTCGAAAGATGACGACGATAGAGACAGGGGGAGGCATTGTCAAACCCATCCACAAACCAGTGGAGATGCGATCCAAGGTAAGAGATTCTTTTCTAAGCACTGAATGGGCATAAATGTATTATTTCCTCTTTCCTCATGAAATGAGTCCCAAGTAATGTGGCTCTTTTTAGCTGATGGCTTTACATGATTTCATCGCATTGCTTGCCTGTAATGAACAGATTTTCATGCAGTGTTTGTATGGATGTATACCATCAGAGTTCCACATATATGTGTTAATCCTTTTGCTCATGTACTGCATTGCCATAAAGTGACATGGTCTCCATGTTATGTGCAGAAGCCGCTGCGGAGAATCCCCATAGAGGAGATAGGTGTGGAAGAGAAGGATGCCATCAGAGAAACTATGGCTCGCACACAGGCAGCCCAGGGTGACACTGCCAAGAGGGTTTCTGCCAGGGGCCAGGAGGATTTTGACCGTCTGCTTGGAAGCTCAGAGTCCAAGACTGCAACCAGTGTGTCCTCTCAGCCTTTACCTGGATCATCTCCATCTGTTCTGACCCCTGCCTCAGTGACTTCCATTGTGAACAGTGCTGCTGATGCTGATGATAGACACAAAATTACAGAACTTGATTTCAAAGAAAGTGCAGCCCCCGCAAGACCTGTACAGAATGGCAATGAGATGCCAAAGTCCTCTCCAAGACAGGGTGGTGACGGTGTTGGCGTGAGGCTGCCTCAGACAGCCAGGAACTCCGAGATGGATGCAGGTGATGCCAAGGACTTGGTTGCGGAAGCTGCTTCCAAAGCAGTCCCCTCCACATCCTTCCAGTTCCAGGCTGACTACAGGGAGCTGAAGGGCAACATCCCAGCCTTCTTCCAGTACTTCAAGGTACTGTCAGAACAGAGGAAACCCTACCTGTCTCCACAAAGGCTTTTCTGTTGGCAGTGCTGTTTGACCTGGGCACTTGCTTTGCTCTGCATAAGACTGTAAGACTTCTCAGCCTTGTCAGGATGGCAGAGGTATTTGAGGATGTAAAAGGCAGCCCTGCCTCCTCCCAGTACTTTCAGATACTGTCTGAGCAAAGGAAACTCTGCTTGTGTTGGTAACACCTGGGCCCTTTTCTCAGTGCTGTTGCTGTGTTGGGCTTAAGCTGTTACACCCAGCCAGTCCAAAAAACTTCTCCCCTTTACAGTATGGGGGAAATATATGAAAGGATATAAGGGGTGTCTGAAACTAAGTTTCCTTTGCAGTAAAGGCATCTGATAAGCATATGAATTTCTTGCTTTTGTTACAATAAACTTGTTGAATGATGCAATGAATGTTAGGCCTGGCACAACTGGATATGAGCAACTGGTCTCATTTTGTTGTCCAGTTTGCAAGAGAACACAATTTTAACAATCAGAAAAAAAGACACCCAGATGTCAGTAGGAATGAACAGAGTTCATGCATCTGGTTATTGCTTTCATGACCAGTCAAAGTAATGGGTGATTTTTCTTCTTCTTTTTTTCTTATTATTTTTCTTGTCTTTCAACGTGTGCATTGAAATTGAGACTATGCTTTTAGTTGGAAGTGCAAGAATGCATTGGGTGTTATCTGAGTTTTGTATTTTGACTTGCAGAGAATTGAGCCGTACCGATTGCCCCAACTGTTTGGAACCTGCCTGGAGTCTTCCACACTCACAACCATCTTCACAGTCATCCAGCAGTGTTACATTCCGTAAGTTGGGGTCCTTTCCCAGCCATGTTCACAATTGTCTAGCAGTGCTACACGTAGCATCATAAGCTATAGCCCGTCTATATCCATTGTCAAGAGCCAACTAGCACTGATATGTACGGCAACATAGTCTCTCTCTCTCTCTCTCTCTCTCTCTCTCTCTCTCTCTCTCTCTCTCTCTCTCTCTCTCTCTCTCTCTCTCTCTCTCTATCCGTCTTCAAATCTATCCAGCAGGACTCAATCTACATGTATGAATTGCAGTCTTTGTTTCAAGGAAGAAACGTGTTTTGCCTTTTAGGAAGCGGTTTTAGAGAATAAAGAAGTGAGGCAATTTATTTCAAAAGTTAAAACAAAACACAAAAAATCCAGTCTCCATGGGTTGAGTGCTCAGAATATTTTTAAATAAGAAAAAGGGACTGGATGAAATAGTACTGAGGAGGGAATTGTTGTAAATGGAATTTCCAAATTTCCTGTGAAATGTGCAGACTTGTATTTGGTTGCTGGTGTAGCATGTGAAGTGTATTTACTGTGAATGAGGTGTAGCTACCCCTAGTAAAGTATATCAACTGTAAGAAAGGTATATGCACTGCAGGGGAAGCATAATCTACTGCAAGGGAAGACTAATTCACTGCAAGGGAAGTACATCTACTGCAAGTGTTAACACTGTTTGGCTTCAGAGAAGGGGAGGACTACCTGCCGCTACTGCAGTGGCTGTCGAAGGTCAAGCGGTTCAGCACTACAGCCATGTTCCTCTCGCCCAAGGAGAGGCAAGGTTGGTACTGCTTCCTGCTCCTGAGACTACCCTTGATCCGGTGCAGTTCTTTTTTTTGCTGACCATGTTGTCTCTTCATTATATCAGAGAGAGGGATGTGGGGGTGGGGGGAGAGAGAGGGAAGGGCCAGAAGAGAGGGGAGTGGGGGAGCAAGAATGTGTTTGAGCATGTATCTGTGTATTTGTGTGTGTGTGTGTGTGTGTGTGTGTGTGTGTGTGTGCATTTCCATGCACTTGTGTGTTTTGAGAGGAAATCCTGTGTTTTTTTATGCATCTCCAGTTTTTCAATTTAGTCCATGTTCATCATGACCTGTGAGTGTGGCAAACATGGCAGTTAAAGCATTATGTTGATGCAGGTTATATAGATCCTGTACTGATCTGTAAGTGTACTATAGTTAGTATACTACTTCTGCCATTCCTGGTTACCATACCTGTTTTGTCATATTCATGGGCTGCACCATCACGGCAGATGCCTAGATAGACAAGGAAGTGGACAGCAGAATATCCAAGGCCAGCAGAGCCTTTGGCAGGTTGTATAAGAGTGTGGAGCAACAAACACCTCAGAAAGGACACAAAAATCAATGTATACAGAGCGGTTGTTCTTACCACACTCCTGTATGGCTCAGAATCCTGGGTCCTGTACCACCGACACCTGAGGTTCTTGGAACGCTTCCACCAACTCTGTATGTGTACGACCCTGGAGATACACTGGAGTGACTACATCACAAATGTGAAAGTTTTGGAATGGTCTCAACTCACCAGCATAGAGACCATGCTTTTGAGATCTCAGCTGTGCTGGGCAGGTCATGTTTCCAGAATGGAAAACCACCGCCTGCCCAAGGTGAGCTTTCCACTGGTTGACGTGACAAAGGGGGCCCGAAAAAGAGATACAAAGACTCTCTCAAGAAAGCCCTCATCTCCTGCAACATCGATCCCCGACAGTGGACCTCCGTCGCTGCTGACAGAGATGCCTGGCGCCACACCATCAATAAAGCCACGGCAGTGTTGGAGAGCTCCCGCAGGGACACACTAAAGGAGAAGCGCCAGAGGAAAAAAACCCCGAGAGGGTGTCATGCTAGACTCTGGCCAGATCTTCCCCTGCGGCCACTGTGGTCGGGCTTGCCGGTCCAGCATCGGCCTCTACAGCCACCAACGTGTCTGCGGTGGATGTGAACAGCAGCATCGTCTCATCTTCGTTCGCGAAGCAACACCATAGATAGACCTGTTTTGTCATATACATGTAAATTCTGTACATGCGTAGTTTGTGTGTGTGTGTGTGTACATACTGGAGTTCATGTTTCTTTATGTAAACTTTAAAAATTTAATTTAACATACTTCACTTCATTCAGTGATTCACATAACTTGAGAGAATTTTTTTTTAAATTCATGTTTCCTAACTTATTCATTCCTCCTCTATTTCTTTGTCATTTTTAAGATAAAGCTTTGTTATGTTTTACTCTTCTGTTTCTTATGTTTATCTGGACCAGTCTCTTGAACAACTGTCAACATCTCTCTTTGTTATCCCCATGATGGTGGACATAATTCATCTCTATCCTTTTCATTCTCATGTTGATGTACTGCACTTTAGAAGACTGATGAAAATAAAGTGTGATTTTTTTGTTCCAGTTATAAAAGACATCTTCAGCCACATGAAAAACTCTGGCACTTCCCAGGATGAAGTGGACAAACTATGCAAACTGTATGACATGCAGTGATATCAATGATAGCCACAGCATCTGACCTACCACGTTGCCATTTAAAACTGTTTGTGCTGTCCGTTTTCATTTCTGTTTGGCCAAGTTGAGCATGACTGTTGAGCACGACTGTAAAATACACAACGTGCACTGTTTTAAATAAACTGCTTTCAGAAAGTACCATGTGCATTATTCTTCCTTTCACTGTGGCCAAGTGGTCAGTGTGCTTCACCTGCAGTCACTGAAGGCAAGTGGGTGCAGCATTGGAAGTATCACACACCCTAAGGTTGCATCCATGAGCAAGCTACTTATGGTCAAAATGTCCTTTTCTGGTGATTTTAAGAGCATTTTTTTTTGTTTTTACCCTCTGCAATGTAATCCCAATAGTCTCTCCACTTAAATACGTCACAGAAAACAACATAAAAATGCAAATTAAGAACCTTATCCCTAAAATAATATTATTATGTTGACACTGTTGGAAATGCATAGAAGATGGAAAATGCAAGTTCTTCCCAGTTTTTGTAATGTTTTCTTAAAAAGATACTTATTGTAAACTTGAATTTGGGCAGAAAATATTCCATACCATACAGATTGATGTATATCCAGTTGGCACAGCTCCAGTGTATTGAAGTTGTATCATGATGTATAGATAAGAACAGAACTTTTGACGATTTAATTTTGTTCTTTTCATCTGTTGGTGAAATGTAGATGACACTGACAGTGGAAAGTGAATAATATGGGTTATATTTCTTGGCTTTTGAGAATTATTTCAGTTTCCACTGGTCAAAGGTGAGAAACTGTCGTCTACAGTGATCTGTGCTATGTGAGGATGAAACTGATACAGGGAAAAAGCTTTGACTATTTTCATTGGTGGAAAAGACTGAAGATGAGTCTTCCACTGTGGATGGAGATAGCTGAAAAAACACTCGAAGAAAAAACTTTGGTGCTGTGTTACCCAGGTCCACTTAAAACTTTACAATTAGAGGTACTGTTAAGTATGCTCTGTTGTGATATTGATCTTTATTTGATATGAACGTCTTCCCTGGATTTTGCTGTGCATATGTCTTTGGTTGTCAAATTTCTTAATTCTATCAAAGGAACACGATGTGTTTGTTCTTTTCACTTGGTTAAACGTGAAAAGCAGCTACTTCATCTCATTTACCATTTCCCTTTCTGTTGACAGAATGTGTTTTAAGTGCCAGGAAATTGCTTCTAAGCCCCTCAAAATTGCTGAAAATCGTTTTTGCCTGGGGGGCGTTCCCCCCCCCCCCCCCCCCTGGACCCCCCAGCAGGCCATTGCCCCTGCACCCCACCTGGGCCTCAGCTGCCCCTGGACCCCAGCCTTTTTTCCTCTGTTTTTCCTCTCAGCCTTTTTCATCCCTTCATCCATCTGTTGTTGTGTTTGTAGTCTGGTGCTAGTGAAGGATTGATAAAGTGGTCCAGTGATCATGGGGCAAGGTGTAAAGTGGTTTGAATCCCAGATATGAGTGATAAGTCCTTATATGAAACCACACCTTTAGTTTTAAAGCAGTAGAAAGAGAACTAAGAGCCAACAGAAACTGACAGGTATAGTAGTCAGGCGGGTTAATTTTGGGAGGGGTTTAAATCAACTTTTGTGTATGTGTGTGGGTTTTCTTACATTTCCCCCATGCTGGTACAACTGCAGTTGGTGGTTTGGTGAAACGCCTTATCTTGAACGTGTAGAGGATTTATCTCACGAACACTATTTGAAAAAGATAGATCTGATCATGCAATGTATTTGTTGTAAGTGAGAAAGTGTGTGAATGCGTGTTGGCCTGCTTGCTTGTCTGTCAGGCATCTCGCTCATGGATTTCGTCAGCGAAGTGTGAGAGGGAGGGGAGGATTTGCCTCATACCTGATTTGCAGGAGAACTGCAGTTTTAAACAGACCGCAGGCGTTCGAATAGCAACATTTGTTTGAGCTGAAAAATCATTGAAGGACTTGAAAATGGCACGCTGCAATAATCATTGATTTGACCGCCGTAGCACTAGCACACGCAGGTAACTTGCACACGTTCATCAGGCTGCGCATCCGACTCAGTCTGCGAATCCAACTTTTGCGCCATTGACACTGTCGTCCAAATAAATTGACCATCATGCACAATACATCACCCATCATTAAGTAATTTTGTTTTCTTCTGTGCCGCAACGACGAAAAGACCGTTTACCCCGGGCAATTTGTGCTACTCAGTTGATGTGGACTAAGGACATTCTGTGATCAAGGGGGGGATAACTCGAACCTCCCAAAGGTGCTGCGCTGGGAAGCTCGAGTTTCCAAACACTGAAATTGATCAGCTGTAGTGAGCGGAAAATTCCTTGTAGTGATTTTTCTTGTATCAACATTTCTCAGTTAGGGTCAAATACATCTGCCCAATGAAAAATGCGAATGAAGAATCGCACAGTGCCGAAGTTGCTGTCAGCCGCACTTGACTGTTGTAGCAACCGACCTAACCACTTCCGGTCTATCAATACGCTGTTTTACTGCCGTTAATTTTCCTTGATAATTAAAAACATAGTAAACGTACATCTCTGTAGAGCAGAGTTTTGTTGTATTCAAAAGCTCCATTATTTTTGGATATCTTACGCTACTTTTTCCATATAGAACTATACTCTGTAAAGTTCTTAACGTAAACTCGCGCTCCGCGTTCGTCGCTACGCTTTCGAAGGCGTTCTCAATGGATAAATACGAATGATTACCGTAAGTCAATTCTCTGTCTTGTTTTCGTTTCCTTAGTGCTCCTGTGTACATGCAATGTGTGACAAATTGTCGTTTGTATTCATTCTCTGTGTCGATGAGCGGAGAATGTTCTGACTTGCTGGTATGTCCAGACTCCTTCTCTTGATCGATTGATGCCTTTCCCCTTTGGAAACGACAACAGCAAGATATCAACTCACCGAAAGTTCTATTTGGCCCCTCTCATTACGCACATACGTTTCATCTTCCGCCCGTAAATGTGGATCAGACTTCTAGGCTGATCTCAATATGTCTGTGTGCCACTTCGTTGTGGAAACAACACTTAAGAATTGCCAGTTGATGCATTAATTTGTTTCTTAATCTTATCAGACAGCAGGATCAGAGCGATAGGAACTCATCATTTTCCAGATGGTTATCACACTTCCAGTAAACTTCATGCCCCACTTTCATCACCATAGCATGTCCTTCGAATAAAATAGATCCATTTTACTCTATGTCTTAGGTCTAAACGTAGGCAGGCTTCGACAGCCTTGATCCAACTTACACCATGGACGACAGCACGGCAGCCGACGACGTGACACTCAAAAAGGAAGAGGATGCCTCTGACAAGGAAGGGTCGAGTCCAAAGACTGGAAACACCGACGAGGACACGCTTAACATCGGGGCCGAATCCTCCCGGTTAGACGTTTCCAGACCCATCAGTTCCAGCGCTGCGGGACAAGCCACTAGCAGGAGCAGTGACGTAGTCTTCGAGACCAAGAGGAGGAAGAAAAAGAAGACCTCTGCCATAACACTCGCTTCTGGACATGACGTGACTTTCACCGTCACCATCACTATGGCCATCCCCACAGGTAGTTCACATGCAAGTGTGTGTTTGTGCGCGTGCGTGCATGCGCACGTGCGTGTGTGTGTGTGGTACATGGTGGTGGGGTTGGGGGGAGAGAGAGAGAGAGAGAGAGAGAGAGAGAGAGAGAGAGAGAGAGAGAGAGAGTACATAATGCACACATACATCATTACATGGAAGTGGTGTGTGTGCGCATGTGTGCTTGCATGCATGTGTGTGTGTGTGTGTGTGTGTGTTGTGTGCAAACACAAGTGGGCAAGACCTTAACCCATCATATTGATGCCAAATTATACTGCTGATACCATTTCACAATGCCACTCTCTCATCACCAGCAACATAACTACTTTCATGAGGGTTTTTTTTTAATACTGTGGCTAATGTTAAAGAAAAAGCTACATGATTATAATGCAGAGATATGTCTTTGATACTGTCTACATTAACTTTATACATAGTTGCACAATTTTGGTATCAGGGATTAATGGATGCACTTTTAATCTTACATCAACTATGACATTAATTTCTTCAAGTCCTCTCTGTGACTACATCAAAGTGATGTAAACTAAACACCATGGATTTCTGGGAAGATCCCACAGACATCACAACTTTCATTCTTGTTGGCACATAAAGACGTTTTAATCAACAGGTGCATCAATCGATGTTCACCTATGCATTCATGCACAATCATGCACACATTCATACCAGACAAAGTGACAAGACAGGGTCGCAGCAATTTTCCCCAATCAACATAACTTTTCTCCCATCTCTCCCGCCCCTGGGATTGAACCACGGCACAGCGCCTCGCTGCAAAGCCCAACGCCTTAGCATGCTGGACCATCTACAACTAGAGAAACAACACCTTTACTTGCTCTCTCCTGCTGTAGGTGTAAATGGTCCAGCATGCTAAGGCGTTGGGCTTTGCAGCGAGGCGCTGTGCCGTGGTTCAATTCCAGGGGCGGGAGAGATAGGAGAAAAGTTACATCAAAGTGATTATAAATAACACACTGTTATCAAAAGATTGTCTATGTACACTATGCATGATCTTTGCTGTTTTTCTATCCATAATAGAGGACAACTCAGTTACCACCACTGAATTCAAAGATTTGATTTGGAAAAAGTCTGAACATTTTCTTTCATGTTTTCTTAATGGTTTGTTGAGTCTCAATGTCCATTCTGACTATGCACTGTAGGGAATATGAATCACCTGTCCCACTAACATGACATGCCTGCTCATCATGGTGTTTGGCTGTCCGAATGTGATTCCATACATGGATTTTGTCATTGTCATTGTGCAGACATGGAGGTAGAGGATACCAGGAAGGGCAAAGCAGGTATCATGATGTTGTTTGAACATTTCATTTTCTTTTCAAGCTTCCATCCCATAGCTTTTACACATTGTAATCCCCTTTTTGTTTATTGGTACTTTTGATTGAAGTAGTGCATATTTGCACTCCGTAGGATTCATTTCTCCCTTCTATTTGGTGTTGTCTTTTCTTATTTGCATGGACATCCTTTCAGCCTGAATCTGTTATGCCGCTTGTTATTTGTAGATGTGTAATGTCTACTACTTATTACCTATTTTTAAAAGCATAAATGATTTCCTGACCACAAAGTGATCACATCATGCTTTGATGTTTGACTTTTAATTTTATTAAATCCTCTTGTTTATGTATGTGTTTAACTGGTTCATTGTGTGCAGGGGGCATGGGACTTGAATGTTTGTGTATTTCAATCTTCTTACATGATCCATTAATTAAATGAACAATTATTGATCAATAAAAATGACTGAACAGTTGCAGACTTTTATTCAAGAGCAGACCATAAAATTCAATAGACAAGAAGTGTATTGCCTGCTCTTCTTGTATTTTTACTCTTAGAAAATGTGTTTGTGTTTTAAAAGATTCTAGATCCCTGCCATGAAAGAGCAGGAGTGAGGCAAGGGAATCTGTGTAGATGTTGCCAACAAATGTTTAATGACACTGCAGTGTCTTATGAGTTTAATTTTCATGAAACATCGCAATTGCATTGCCCAGTACATGTATTGAAGAAAAAGAAAAAAAGAATTTTAAACCATATTGCGTTTGAAAGATAAGATGTGCATGTGGTGTTAACAATAACACTCCTCTGTCCAAGTAGAGGGAAGATATTGTGTCAATTACTATGTTATTCATGCCATTGTCTGCTATATTTCCTCTGCTAAGCAATTCCTGCCTCCGCATCAATTTCCTTTCCTTGTGGATTCCCCCGCAATGTTTATTGGAGATGCATTTTGCTTCATCTCTAGGGCAATTGCACTTACTTTCTTTCTTAGACTTTATGTGCATTTGCTTCCATCCATAGATATGTTGCTCAAACTTTGCATGTAGTCTTCATTTTAACATACGTAGTTGTATGTATTCTTTTTCTTTTCCCTCTTTTCTCTCAGTAGGTCAAGTTGTAGTCAAGCATATGTGTGCATTTGAGTGTGTGTATTTGTGTGTGTGTGTGTGTGTGTGTGTGTGAGTGTGTGTGCATGTGCATTATACTCACATGGGCATGTATATGTGCCGCATGAGCACTGTTTGATTTAATGGACACCTTGCTTTGTGAATGATTTTTAAGCTAAAAGTAAGAAGAATGAGGAATCAAAACAGGCCTCCAAGGGCAGATCACCAGAAGATGATCAAATGAGTCAGTAAGATAATGCTGTGTGCGAGTTCTTAGGCTGTTGTCTTTTTTTCTCCAAATACAGTAGTCCCTGTGAGGAGCGGACACCCTTGGGGGAGTCCAAAGGTGTCCCTACATGACAGGTGCCCCCTCATCAGAGGATCTGATGATCACGATAGTACATGTCACTAAAACAACTGATCGACTTGAAAACAAAGACAAACACTGTAGCTTTCTGAGAAAGGATAATCTATCTTCTACGGTTAACACTTTTCTTAGACTGGAGACTGCTTCCATCTCAGCCATCTAGGGAGTAATGCCAAAGGCCGATTAGCAATGAATGCAGAGACATGTGTAATAGGGTTGATGGTGGTGGTGGTCATCCCTATGGAGGTATGGGGCCAAGTCCAGATAGGCAGAGTGCTGGCTTGGGGCAGCTGGAGCTATAGAGAGGCTCCACTCCTCTCCACTCCATTAGCAGGACAAAACTCAATTCTTCCAGTCCAAGTTTTATTAGACATGCAAAGCTTGGAGTTGGATGGAGTCTGTCAGACTCACCCATCTGGTCTGCCCAACCCCCCCCCCCCCCCCCCCCCCCTCTGGTCTGCTGCTATCCAACCACATCTCGTCCCCTAAGCATGCATTGAGCCTGCTCTATAAGGATAACAACACCTGACCCCCTCAAAGTTGGTCCCAGCTGGCAGGCCAACAGCCTGCAGGGGCCAGGAAGGAAGTGTACAGGATAAACAGAGAGAGAGAGAGAGAGAGAGAGAGAGAGAGAGAGAGAGAGAGAGAGAGAGAGAGAGAGAGAGAGAGTGTACCATCCTACACATGCATAAGGACAACAAGAAGAGCTACCAATCAACCTGTTTGACATGTTAACCCTTTCAAGTTCGGACGCTGAAATTCGTTTAGGCATGTGTTAAGTTATTAAAAGTCCTTAAAGTTGGTCGGTCGGTTCCACATGTGTTACCCATCAAATGTAAAGGAAAGGGCAGCATGATCCATTCCAGAATATCCCTTTGAGATTGCATTACTAGTCTTGGGCGCTAATTAGCTCCCAGAGGATGGGAAACTGACACATTTGTCTTCAGATAGTTGTAGAGCAAATCAGATTCAAATTTTAGAAGCCTTGCTATTTTACTATCACCATGTGAAGACGAAAGGGTTAAAGGGCAAAGAACACCCCCACACACCCCCATCCCCCACCCCCCCACCCCCCCACCCCCACCCCACCCCCCCACTCCCGATTGTTTACAACCAGTCTTTGATTAATTGACTCACAGTAAATGTTTTGGATAATGAGCCTCTGTCTTGCTCCATCCGCAATCCACTTACATTGTTTGTGGATCCCGCCCCAAGCGGGGCCGCTCAGACTTTCCAAAACACGACAGCATTCAAATCATAGGGTCACTTGTCACTAGGAACTGACGGGTTAGGGAATCGGCCCATGGGGAGGTGGGCGTGTAGGGGGTGCGTCGCTTGACTGCTAATCAGCAGGAGGGGAAGGGTCAAGAGTCAACAGACCTGCAGCCAGGGATGTGGTAAGCCTACCCTTCTGCAGCAATAGGGGGCAGGGAAGGGATCCGAGGTATAGGAAAGGTCGAATGCTGGGCATTGTTCACGTTGTTATACCCTCAGGCCGGGATGAGTGGAGTATGCTTCTGCCAATATCAAGGCACCTCCTAACTAAGGAACTATTTCTAGCAGAGAAGGGAGCAAAGAGAACATAGGGGGACCAGAACATTCTAAAAGGAGGTATACCTTGGGGGATGGAGTGGGGTTGGAACATTCTAGCAAGTTCCCTGACTATTAACAAAAGCTTCAGAACACAAACATAGACCCACAACCTATTGTCTGAGGGGAACAAGGGTGTTTACGTGTTAGAGGTCAGACTTGGCAATATTAGTATGTGTATGTGCACGCGCATGCATGTATTTATGTGTGTGGAGTGTGTGTGCATGCTCAGGTATGTGCATGGGTGAGGGAGAAGAAGTGGGGTTGTGGAGTGAGAGACATATGCCATTGAGCTACTATATATTTATAGAGTTCAGCGGGATACACATATTGAGGTGCCTGCTCTAGCGGCCAGGACAGCTATGCTAATATATAATGTATATATCCCTGCAAGCAACAGAGATTGACATTCTGCAAATGTGTTTGTCTTTAGGAGTCAGACAAACAAATTATTGTGCTGCTCCTTCTGCTCCTCACAGGAAGGGGACAACAAAATGTTTGGCAAAACACTGTCCGCAAGTGTCCGCTGGCCACAGGTTATTTCGAAGGAAAAAAATCCTTGCCAAGAGGCCATATGCGGACATGACAGGTGTCCGCTAGCTCATTGGGACTACTGTAGACTCATTTCTTGATTTAATATGTTGTACAGTTGCCTTTTCAATGATATTCGATTTCAGCTTACATTTCTTTTTTATACTTGAACTTGTTTACATTTTACTGAACTTTTTTTCCTTCCTTTTTCCCCCTTCTTCTTTTGCTATTAACTTCACAACTTTTATATTTGTAATCAGGAAATCAAGCTTGACTGAAATTTATGGTCATCATGTACATAGAGCTATATTTAGATTTTGCAGTCGTGCATGCTTATTGTAAAGGGATCTTTTCATGTGATCCTCAGGAGTTATAAAATTTGAAGGAACTTATTAAATAAAGTCAAGAGATTTCCACCAAGAGAAAAATATGTGGTCAAACACACTTAATGGAGTGTTAATTTGTGGATTTAATTTGAAGATTTTCATGTCAGATTATTTTCAAGCAAAAGAGTAATTAATCTTCTGAAATCAAAATTGGCTAAGTATCATGAGAAATACATAAGTTTTGGGCACTGCAGTATGCAATCATAATGGATTTCAAGGAGTGAATTTTGTTTAAAATTTTCCATGCCTTTGGAGCAGTTGTAACCTATGTGAAAAGCATCACTTTTATTATTGTTTGTGCATAAATGCTAAATATCTGAAGCAATCGATGAGTTTATAGGCAAATTATATCAGAATATCACACTGCATTTCATTGACTTTTTGCTGATGTTCAAGGGAAAGTAAATTTATTGCAGTGTTTTTTCATATTATGAGTAGACTAGTAAGAGTATTTATAAATGTCCTTTTGTGCATTGTGCCAACTTTACTGTCTTTGTAAATATTTACAGATTTTGTTTTATAAACTCGTCCACAACAAAAATGTCACTCATTATACTCATACATTTTAACAAAGAGTTTGTGAGGTGCAAGGAAAATCATTATGTAAAGATGAAAAAGGTGATTAAAGATAACTGTCTTGTAGTTGTAGGTGTTGCACTACATAACATTTTCATGCCGATACTTCTCAAACTGAGCAGTGTTCTAAATTTATTAACACTGTTTTCAGTCTCCAGCCTTAATTTGTGTACTAATGGCTGATGTTGCTTGGTCTGCAAGATGATGACGAGGATGAGCCAAACGTCAAGGATCTGATGAAAAAGAAGATACGGACCTTCGAGGCTCCCAAGGCTCAGGGCTATTTCCATGTGGAGTATGAGCTCATACCACAGATTGCCCTCATGAAGACAGATGTGGTGACATATGGCATCGCTGCCAAAATCTTCACAGAGTGCCATGATCCAAAGGTTATCAAGACCTGGCAAGATGGTGACATCACCTGGATGGCTTGGTCACACAAGTAAGTACTTGGTCACACAAGTAAGTACTTGGTCACACAAGTAAGTACTTGGTCACACAAGTAAGTACTTGGTCACACAAGTAAGTACTTGCATGGTCACACAAATAAGTACTTGGTCATACAAGTAAGTTATTGGTCACACAAGTAAGTTCTTGGTCACAGAAGTAAGTACTTGGTCACACAAGTAAGTACTTGGTCTACTTGGTCACACAAGTAAGTACTTGGTCACACAAGTAAGTACTTGGTCACTCAAGTAATTACTTGCTCTACTTGGTCACACACGTACTTGGTCACACAAGTAAGTACTTGGTCTACTTGGTCACACAAGTAAGCACTTGGTCACACAAGTAAGTACTTTGTCTACTTGGTCACACAAGTAAGTACTTGGTCACATAAGTACTTGGTCACATAAGTAAGTACTTGGTCACACAAAGAATGTACGTGGTCACACAAGTAAGTACTTGGTCACACAAGTAAGTACTTGGTCACATAAGTAAGTACTTGGTCACACAAGTAAGTACTTGGTCACACAAGTAAGTAATTTGTCACACAAGTAAGTAATTGGTCACACAAGTAAGTACTTGGTCACATAAGTAAGTACTTGGTCACACAAGTAAGTACTTGGTCACACAAGTCAGTACTTGGTCTACTTGGTCACACAAGTAAGCACTTGGTCACACAAGTTAGTACTTGGTCACACAAGTAAGTACTTGGTCACACAAGTAAGTACTTGGTCACACAAGTAAGTACTTGGTCACACAAGTAAGTACTTGGTCACACAAGTAAGTACTTGGGTCTTAGTGTCCTTATGGTAAGCTTTGTGGAAGGTGAGCAAATGAGAATTAAAGAAGGAGATATTGTGCTGTCACCATTCTGATGGATAGTACCAATGGACTATGGGATATGCAACTGATTGACTCATTGAGTGACATTTATAAGCAGGAAAAAAGTTGTGGTTAAGGTCAAATAACCACACAAAAAGGGTTTGTAGGCCAGCCTGAACTAATACAGTATATATATATATAGATATATAGATTTAAGAGGCCAGACAGAACATAAATCAAAATTTATCTTCTGATGAAAACACTTTTTAAAACTTAAATAGTGGGTTCCCTGAGTGATTATAGGGTAGGAATGATGGGACAGCATGCAGTTCATTGTTTACCACTTTTTTCCTTTTTTTTCACCAAAAAAGTTTAGGGTTGCAAAAAAAAAAAAGGTTAGTTGGGTTACCGTAACCACAACCATTTTTTGTTTTTGCCTAACTGCTAAGAGTGTCTCCATCTGAGTACTGTACTGTTCTCCATGACAAATGTTTTGCTTGCTATTAACACATGCAATGACATATTTTATAAATATATTTGAATCATAATATATTTGTCATAATGAATATGTGACTCTCTACCTGTAGGTAATGATTGTAGTGTTGTGGTAATGAAATGAACATGACAAGTTTTGTCTGTGACTGAATCATACATATATGTATATATAAACAAGAGGATTTTGTCAAAAGTCATTCTTTGAATTAGTACTCCAGATTTCTCCAATCCCAGGGACAGGACCATGGCACTGCACATCACATAATCAAACGCCAAAGCTTGCTCGCCTAATTTTGTCTTTCAAAAGACAGCTAGGGTGTCAAAAGGGGGAGTAGAGATTAAGGAGCTGACTATGCACTCATGCAAGAGGGGAGACTACTGGATATGGGTTTGCTAGGAGCTGACTATGCACTCATGCAAGAGGGGAGACTACTGGATATGGGGCTGCCAGGAGCTGGCAATCTACGTATCAATAGTAAACATGGTGTTGAAGAAGCTTCTTTTAAGACAATTTTTTTCTTTCTTTCTCGGCACACCATGTATGTTGAACCAACAGTCACACAGGGGGGATGGTGCATTCTTTACTTCAAGTACTGCTGTTTCTCATTCCAGTCACACCGTCACAGTAAATGATGAAGTCTTGATGAAACTCTTCGACCACCATCTGGATCTGCAGATTTACAATTCCAAGGAGAAAATTTCCACTCGGGCTCGGTTCGATAGGCCAAAGGCATTCAGACTACCACAAGCTAAGCCTGGTACAGTCACAGTGCTTTGTCATCTGTAATCCTCCAAATCATAAGTTTGACAGATTGTTTCAGTTGAATTTTATTTGTATATTTGAAAACCAGGGGAACACTACTGTTGACCTTAAGTGCATTGAATATTTGTTTACTCGTAAAGCTTGTTGAACATCAACCTTAAACAGCTTCTACATGTCAACTTTTGTCTGTATGAAATTAGCTATTATGTCTTTATGTATTTGTTGATTGATGATGACAGGACAACATTGGAGCAAATTGTGTCATTGACCCTGTTGATTAAAAAATATTATGCAAACTTTGGATGGTTAGACAGAGTGCATATCAAATTTCCTCTATCTGTTTTTGGATTTGAGAATCTCAAGAAATTCATTTTCAAAAAGAAAATCTTAATCTTGAGACCTTGGCTGAATAAAGCCATTGTTTGTAGGATGTTGGATCTTTGATGTCTTATAAAGTGTGCTTGTGGTGTGAATTAGTACATTTTTCTTAATTTGACATCTAAGTAGATGTCATAGAATGAACTTCCAGAATATTTTTTTTGTACACAGTTATACAGCAAGGACATCATGCATTCTGGTTGCCTCTTTTCTTGTTTCTTCTGTTGTCAAAACTGGTGTGGGACAGTTGCAAACCTTGATGCCTTGAAACTTGAATGGAGGAGTTTTACAAGCTCATAGAAGAGAAACATGTTATCTTCCAGCATGTGTGCATTATCCCTGCCCTTGCATGTTGTGCAGGAGAAGACTCGGAGGATGTTGGGGGTGTCAAGGGCTTGGTCCTCAAACAATTTGGCATCTACACCAAGCTGCAGCCCAAAAAGGGGGCCCGCATTAGGCCTTTGCCCCAAACCACCACTTTTGACATGAAGACTCTCACCAAAAAAGGTGTGTAGACTCTCTCTCTCTCTCTCTCTCTCTCTCTCTCTCTCTCTCTCTCTCTCTCTCTCTCTCTCTCTCTCTCTCTCTCTTTCCTGACGAGCAGTGATGTGCTTCACAAGGCGCCTCTTTTATGTTTCATGTTTTGTTTATTGCCTGCTATGTTAAGTAGTTGCATTGTATTTAACTCTTTTTTGTTTCAACTGTACAGTGTGCGAGTGTTGGAATGCTTTGTGTAGTGTGGACTTTTCATTGTAAATGCCATGAGCTTGCCTATTGGGGAAGGTATGTGCGTATAAGTAATCTGTATTATTATTATTATTATTATTCTCTCTCTCTCTCTCTCTCTCTCTCTCTCTCTCTCTCTCTCTCTCTCTCTCTCTCTCTCTCTCTCTCTCTCTCTCTCTCTCTCAATATATTCTGATTTTGCTGTTAGATTTTTTTAATAGAAGGGTTGATCAATAGGGGTTCTTGATAATTTAATATACAAAATTTTGAAGGTAAAGTTTGTCAAGTAATGCTTGGATGTGTATATTTCATTCCATCTCATGTAAAAGTAAGAGTTACTAAAAATGAATATCCCAGTTTATCATATTGTGTACACAGGAAAAATATTATTGATTTTGTTTTTGTTTTTTCTCAAGATCCTCACATTTCCCTATCTTCCTACTTTCCACTGTGTACATAAACTCATTCCATTCCCATTTTCAATCCCCCCTCCCTCCTCTTCCCTGCTCCTCCTCCCCCTCCTCCACCTTATTGTCCCTTCATGCAGCCACCACCCCACCCCACCCCTGTAAATGTCCTACTCATGAGTCATACTTACCTCATTATCCCAAAGGTCAATTTCCTCCATCTCACCCTCTCACTTTCCTACTCTCTTTTGTGCACCTAAAACCCTGCACCCCCAACCCACCACTCCCAATCCACCCCCCCCCCCCCTCCATTTTAAACTCTCTGGTCCTTGTACCACATCACCCATATGACTGTAGTGCTCACAAATCACCCTTGCCTAATCACCCTGCACCCCCCTTCCCCCCATCTCATCCTCACACTGACCCTCCTGTCTTATTTCCCAGTATGTGACTGCATGAGAAAACAAGGCTAAAGTTGACAAAATGACCAAATGAGATGTTTCAACCATAATGCTATGTATTCATTCACACACATTCCAGGGGGAGGGGGGAGTGGAAGCATTTCAATGAGGAAATCAATTACATAACGTAGTGTGCTGATGAATTTTCTTAGTGTGATCAAAATCTGAGCCTTGTTTTGCATGTATGGTACGTACATCTTCTAGCTCACACACAACCCCAGTTTACTCCCGTCATAAATCCCGATCACCTTAAACACTATTTTCTGCTGTGGAGTGATGCAAAGTGTAGTACAGCTCACGACTGCCAGGTAAAGAGGCAGGCATTACAAAATGTATGCAAGCACCCAATGTGGCCTCCAGCGCATCTGAACTGGCCTGACATTGCAGAGGTCCCAGACAAGGATGACAGGCCCCAGTCTCCAACAAATGGACTGTCTGCTAAGCCCTCCTCTGCTGGCAACACCCTCGTGGCTGTCCACACCTCACAGTCGGGCTCCCATGATGGGAGGTAAGGATGACCAAAGTGGTTTCTTTGGCACTGTCAGGAAGGACGACAGAGGAGGAACCTGTTACAACAGAGTTTATGTAAAACCTGTGCTGCTTTTTGTGGGATTTGAAACATCCAGTCATGAAGGATCAGTTAGCTATACTTGCAGATGGCAGTGTAGATAGGAAATGATGCAAGACCTTAGAGAGGCTTCAGTTACTTTTCGACATCACTGGAGGGATTTTTGATCAGTTCCTGCATGACAGTTGTGAGACCTTTTCTGTCTGCCATCTTCAGTTTTTTCTCCCAGTACGGAGATCTGTGGTGCTTAATATTGGGTTGTCTTGGCAGATCTGTGGTGCTCAATATTGGGTTGTCTTGGCAGATCTGTGGTGCTCAATATTGGGTTGTCTTGGCAGATCTGTGGTGCTCAATATTGGGTTGTCTTGGGTGAAAGTCATAAGGGAGCTACAGAGAGAGGTTGAGTCTGCAGTTCCGTAGGTCCTGCACAGTTTATATGGATCAAAGTTTTGTCGTCGTTACATGGTGCAATCCTGTTGACCTGCAATGGTCACATGGACTGCTGATGGGTTATCTCCTGCCTGAGCTATTGAAGAAAGCCTAAAATTCTCCACATTCTGGTTTTGTCATTTTCGCATGTCTGAAGATAGGTTTTTCTTCCTTTTTGACTCACATGCGAAGCAAAAGTGAGTCTATGTACTCACCCGTTTTGTCCGTCCGGGCGTCCGGGCGTCCAAAAACTTTAACGTTGGATTTTTCTCAGAGACTATTAAGTCTATCAATACCAAATGTGGCATGATGGTGTATGATGACAAGGCCTCAAAAAACATACATAGTGACTTGTCCTTGCTTCAAGGTCAAGGTCGCAGGGGCCATAAATATTGTCTAAAAAACAGTCATTTTTCACATTTTCTCAATTTTTGACTCACATGTGAAGCAAAAGTGAGTCTATGTACTCACCCCTGTCGTCCGTCCGGGCGTCCGGGCGTCCGGGCGTCCGGGTGTCCGGGCGTCCGTGAAAAACTTTAACATTGGATTTTTCTCGAAGACTATTAAGTCTATCAACACCCAATTTGGCATGATGGTGTATGATGACAAGGCCTCAAAAAACATACATAGTGACTTGTCCTTGCTTCAAGGTCAAGGTCGCAGAGGCCATAAATGTTGTCTAAAAAACAATCATTTTTCACATTTTCTCAATTTTCTCTGAAGTTTTTGAGATTGGATACCTGACCTATATATGGTATATAGGGCAAAGTAATCCCTATCTTTTGATACTAGTTTGGTTGACCTTGCTTCGAGGTCAAGGTCACAGGAGCTCTTCAAAGTTGGATTGTATACATATTTTGAAGTGGCCTTGACCCTGAACTATGAAAGATAACTGTTTCAAACTTAATAATTATGTGGGGCACATGTTATACTTTCATCATGATACACATTTGGTCACATATCATCAAGGTCAAGGTCACTTTCACCCTTATGAAATGTGACCAAAATGGGGTAGTGAACCACTAAAAGTGACCATATCTCATGGTAGAAAGTGCCAATAAGCACCATTGTGCTTCCTATGTCTTGAATTAACAGCTTTGTGTTGCATGACCTTGGATGACCTTGACCTTGGGTCAAGGTCACATGTATTTTGGTAGGAAAAATGTGTAAAGCATTTCTTAGTGTATGATGTCATTGGTAGGTTTAGTTGTTTGACCTTGACCTTGAAGGTCACCTGAAGGTCAAGGTCATATAAAGGTCAAGGTCAAGCATGTGAGTCGTATGGGCTTTGCCCTTCTTGTTAAATGAAGAATTATGTGGCACATTGACACAGTTTTACTATTCCAAATGACCAGCAGCCATGTCTGTGACCTGTATAAGACACTTGTGATGAAACATGTGAAGCTTATTGTAAAATATTGTGTGCTTGGTGTAAGGATCATGGTCCAATGTTGCATGCTTCATGCAAACCATATGATCATATGTAGCCTACGCGACGCAAGGTTTACAATCAAATAAGGCATGCTTGATGCCAGACAGATTGCGTCCTGCATCTGCATTGTTCTGATCTGCAGGACATTCAGCAGACTGGGCAAGTTGGCAGGAGCGGAACGACCGGTGCCCTCCCCTGTGGGCTCCAGAAGACCCGAGGGGTCAAGCAAGGGGGAGCATGGCCCCACGTCTGCCAAAAGTGTCAAGGCCTCCCAACTGTCCTCTCCCAATGGCAAGAACCGCAGCTCTTTCAAATCCAGGGAGTCAGATGGTAAGGCTTCTCAGAGATAGGGATTGTTTTCTTCTCTCTTTTTTTGTTTGTTTAATGGAAAACCTTTAATGTCAGTTGGAAGAATGAACACATTAGAGCCTTTTTTTTTACTCACATGCGAAGCAAAAGTGAGTCTATGTACTCACTCTTTTCGTCCGTCCGGGCATCCGGGCGTCCGGGCGTCTGGGCGTCTGTAAAAAACTTTAACGTTGGATTTTTCTTGGAGACTATTAAGTCTATCAACACCCAATTTGGCATGATGGTGTAGGATGACAAGGCGTACAAAAACATACAGTGACTTGACCTTGCTTCAAGGTCAAGGTCGCAGGGGCCGTAAATGTTGTCTAAAAAACAGCCATTTTTCACATTTTCCCAATTTTCTCTGAAGTTTTTGAGATTGGATACCTGACCTATATATGGTATATAGGGCAAAGTAATCCCTATTTTTTAATACCAGTTTGATTGACCTTCCTTCAAGGTCAAGGTCACAGGAGGTCTTTAAAGTTGAATTGTATACATATTTTGAAGTGACCTTGACCCTGAACTATGGAAGATTACTCTTCCAAACTTCATAATATTGTAGTACACATGTTATACTTTCATACTAGGTCACCAGTGTCGGCCGTCTGGGCGTCCAAGCGGCTGTCCGGGTGGCCGTCTGGGCGGCCGGGTGTCCTGTCGTCCGTAAAAAACTTTAACATTGGATTTTTCTCGGAGACTATTAAGTCTATCAACATTCAATTTGGCATGATGGTGTAGGATGACAAGGCATACAAAAACATGCATAGTGACTTGACCTTGCTTCAAGGTCAAGGTCACAGGAGCTCTTTAAAGTTGGATTGTATACATATTTTGAAGTGACCTTGAACCCGAACTATGGAAGATAACTCTTCCAAACTTCATAACATTGTAGTACACATGTTATAGTTTCATACTAGGTCACCCGTGTCGGCCGTCTGGGTGTCCGGGCGTCCTGCCGTCCGTAAAAAACTTTAACGGTGGATTTTTCTCGGAGACTATTAAGTCTATCAACACCCAATTTGGCAAGATAGTGTAGGATGACAAGGCGTACAAAAACATACACAGTGACTTGACCTTGCTTCAAGGTCAAGGTCGCAGGGGCCGTAAATGTTAAAAATCAGTCATTTTTCACATTTTCCAAATTTTCTCTGACGTTTTTGAGATTGGATACCTGACCTATGTATGGTATATAGGACAAAGTAATCCCTATCTTTTGATACCAGTTTGATTGACCTTGCCTCAAGGTCAATGTCACAGGAGCTCTTCAAATTTGGATTGTATACATATTTTGAAGTGACCTTGACCCTGAACTATGGAAGATAACTGTTTCAAACTTAATAATTATGTGGGGCACATGTTATACTTTTATCATGAGACACATTTGGTCACATATCATCAAGTTCAAGGTCACTTTGACCCTTATGAAATGTGACCAAAATGGGGTAGTGAACCACTAAAAGTGACCATATGTCATGGTAGAAAGTGCCAATAAGTACCATTGTGCTTCCTATGTCTTGAATTAACAGCTTTGTGTTGCATGACCTTGGATGACCTTGACCTTGAGTCAAGGTCACATGTATTTTGGTAGGAAAAATGTGTAAAGCAGTTCTTAGTGTATGATGTCATAGCTAGGTTTAGTTGGTTGACCTTGAAGGTCACCTGAAGGTCAAGGTCATGTAAAGGTCAAGCATGTGAGTCGTATGGGCTTTGCCCTTCTTGTTGTCGAATAGTTTGAGGGTAGTACTGAATGTAAACCGACGGGGAGCTGTCACTTGGGATTGTTCCTTGTTGACCTATACTGAAGTCATCTGACCTAACTCTGTCAGTCACTCAACTTGCTCTTTGAGTATTTGAAGGGTGGAGTTATTAAGACCATTTGACATCCCTCTTTCAAATCTCTACTTCTTTTTCTTCTTTCACACATAGAACATGCACACGCGCACACAAACGCATACAGCACCGCTTCTCTTCCGCCCCCCACTTCCTCCTACCCCTCTTTATCCCCCCTCCCCCTCTCCCTCTCTAACTCTTCCCTACTTCATGTGGTAACCGTGAGGTGATTTTACTCTTACAAGTTTCACGAATTTATGGAACCTAAAACTTGTCATCCACTGAGTAATGTAATTATCCCTGCTCAGTGGACATTTTACCCTGCACAGTTCAGTTGTGTTTTTGTTTTATGCCTGAGGAAGACTTTTAAGTCAAAAATTTGCATTTGTGCTCGCCCTATGTTTTAAAGTGACTTTTCATTTACCGACGTTGTTTGGGTTATATTTTACGCGTCGCCTGCAGTCCAGGGAATGCAGTAAGAGTGTCTGTTTTGATTGAGATGTTCTTGGCACCACTTGAACGTGATTTTACTGTCTGGGTGGTGATTGGGATTCTACATTTTGGACAGGCAGTCAATATGAATGCATCAAGCTTGAACCACCATTTAGAGTGTTCAGATCTGTAGAGAAGAAATGTTTTGATTCAGTCTTCTCAGAATTTTTGTTCTGGACATCTTTCTTTGAAAAGTTTCTTAGAATTTTTTTTTTTAATAAATATTTCTGTTTGCATTTATTGTCATTATCATCATAATTGTTAGCTTCATCATCATATCCATTGTTTTATCCTTGGATACATTGCTACATAATTTATTTTTTGACTCACATGCGAAGCAAAAGTGAGTCTATGTACTCACCCGTTTCGTCCGTCCGGGCGTCCGGGCGTCAGGGCGTCCGTTTAAAACTTTAACGTTGGATTTTTCTCGGAGACTATTAAGTCTATCAACACCAAATGTGGCATGATGGTGTATGATGACAAGGCCTCAAAAAACATACATAGTGACTTGACCTTGCTTCAAGGTCAAGGTCACAGGAGCCATAAATGTGGTCTCAAAAACAGTCATTTTTCACATTTTCCCAATTTTCTCCCACGTTATTGAGAATGGCGACCTTAGCTACAAGTGGTATATAGGTCAAAGCAAGCCCTATCTTTTGATACCAGTTTGGTTGACCTTGCTTCAAGGTCAAGGTCACAGGAGCTCTTCAAAGTTGGATTGTATACATATTTTGAAATGACCTTGACCCTGAACTATGGAAGATAACTGTTTCAAACTTAATAATTATGTGGGGCACATGTTATACGTTCATCATGAGACACATTTGGTCACATATCATCAAGGTCAAGGTCACTTTGACCCTAATGAAATGTGACCAAAATGGGGTAGTGAACCACTAAAAGTGACCATATCTCATGGTAGAAAGGGCCAATAAGCACCATTGTGCTTCCTATGTCTTGAATTAACAGCTTTTTGTTGCATGACCTTGAATGACCTTGACCTTGGGTCAAGGCCACATGTATTTTGGTAGGAAAAATGTGTAAAGCATTTCTTAGTTTACTGTATGATGTCATTGCTAGGTGTAGTTGATTGGCCTTGACCTTGAAGGTCACCTGAAGGTCAAGGTCATGTAAAGGTCAAGGTCAAGCATGTGAGTCGTATGGGCTTTGCCCTTCTTGTTTTTTTTGCAATATATGAATACTGATTTTTGTTTTTCATCTTTCTGTGTCCTGTACAGGTAGCCTAATGCAAATGGACAAAAACCGACGGAAGCGGAAAAGTTCTACGATCCAATGCTGCAGAGTTCCCATTCGAATGGCGCTTCTTTTTTCTGGTACCACTGCAGTCCTTGAAGAGACCTTTCCTGTTTTGGCACAGCCTGAATAATTGTTCACTCATAGCTGTTGATGACACGTAGGTTATATGATGTTACCCATTTGCATAATTTTCCTTCTCTAATAGGGAAAAACAAATTCAGAGAATTAGACTTGATTTCATAGATTTATGTGGGTTTTATTCAATATAATTTTTCAAAATACATATATTTTCTTGTGATTCCAAAGATAAGACATGCTAAAAATACTAAATCTTGAATGAGTGAAACATATGATAAAGCGAAGTTGTAAATAATCCCAAACCAATTGCTCTTTCATTCCAAGTACTTGTGCACACTTTGCTATCAGGACTTATTTTCTTCTGACATAAACAGATCACTTTCATTCAGATTAATATCATGAACAGACGAAGTCATTTTGAGAATTTGAGATTGTCATAATTTTCTGGCAAGATTTGAATCTTCATAAGAAAATCCCCTTGTCAGAAGAAATGGTTGTCAGTGAGAGCTAGATGGCAATTTTTCCGTTTGATTGGTAGGTCAGTGTGCACATGTTACTGGAAGTAGGATTTGGCAACCAGTGTACATGTATCGCTGCATGAGGGTACATGTACCAGGGTAATTTGAATGTACAATAGGGTCTCAATGATCTGACCTCATCACATGCAGTGCCCCCTTACGGCCTCTTTGGCTGCTTGAGGCTGACCCTGGCTGAGCCACTGCAGAAGGCCCCCAAAGCTCAGCATACAGGGGTCATAGCTGGTTGGGTCCATCAAGTGATGTGGG
>JAWQFJ010000862.1:0-10000 GCA_034096865.1 Theodoxus fluviatilis | reverse complement strand
TCAAGGTCACAGGAGCTCTTCAAAGTTGGATTGTATACATATTTTGAAGTGACCTTGACCCTGAACTATGGAAGATAACTGTTTCAAACTTAATAATTATGTGGGGCACATGTTATACTTTCATCATGAGACACATTTGTTCACATATCATCAAGGTCAAGGTCACTTTGACCCTTATGAAATGTGACCAAAATGGGGTAGTGAACCACTAAAAGTGACTATATCTCATGGTAGAAAGTGCCAATAAGCACCATTGTGCTTCCTATGTCTTGAATTAACAGCTTTGTGTTGCATGACCTTGGATGACCTTGACCTTGGGTCAAGGTCACATGTATTTTTGTAGGGAAAATGTGTAAAGCATTTCTTTGTGTATGATGTCATTGGTAGGTTTAGTTGTTTGACCTTGACCTTGAAGGTCACCTGAAGGTCAAGGTCATATAAAGGTCAAGGTCAAGCATGTGAGTCGTATGGGCTTTGCCCTTCTTGTTTCTCCACTTTTTACAGAAATCATTCAGATGTCAAAACTTGTTTCCATTTCAAAACAAACATGTTATTGTATCGAATAATTGCTTGTTTATTGCTTCAGCAAAAGTAAGTTATGAGTTTCATGCAAAATAGTCTCAGAACTACTTTAACGGCATATGTCAGGGAGCAGATCAGCTATCCCGCAAGCCTCTCATGTGACCCTCATTTGAATTTTTTCGGATGAAATCCTTCCATTACATGATGTCAACTGTGCTAGAGACTGTTTTGCCAGCAGGCGAAGTCTCTAGTGGACTTGAATGAGCTTTACCAGGACATATAACTGGTCAAACTTTTTTCCCCATTTGTTTGGGGTTTTGTTGTTGTTTTGGGGGGTGGGGGGTGGGTGATGGGGTGGGAGGAATGAGGGGATGGTGATGGTAATCTGGTCAATGGTTTTAATTATTTATGTTGCTGTTCTTTGTTTATCATGTATCCTGGTTTTATTTTCCTTGTGCTTGTTTCCTGTTTTTGTGGTCTGTTTTGTTTTGTTTGTTTGTTAGTTTGCTTTTATACATTTGTAGATACAGGATTAGAGTAACACAACTTCTGAAACAGAAAAGTATGAATCTTTAATGGAAAAATGGCAGTTGAGTCATCCAAAGAATGTACAGAACCATGACACTCAGCCACCTTGCACATAATTGCCTTGTCCCGTATTTTGCGAGGTTTTTCCACTGAGGTATTTATGCTAAACTTCATAGAGACCTGCACTGAATGAAAAACATCACACACATGAAATATGCAGTGCATACATTTGTTTTCCATTGCAGTGTCCTTTTGGAAGAATCATCTTCATCTTTGATTACCACGACCTGGAGTTTCTCAACAAACTGCAACGTGAGGTCTCCCGCATCAACGCCCGGGCATTAGAGCTGGACGAAATGCCTCAGCATGTCATAGATGCTGCACTATCCACCTACAAACTTTCCTCGTGAGCATGCCCCCCCACCGCCTTGCTTTGTAGACAGTGTAGAATATGACAGCAAAGTGGTTTCTATCAGAAGTATTCCTTAAGCACACTTTCTGCCTGCTGTTGATGTTTTCCCACAAGATCTAAATGAGTGTATTTTTGTGGGTGTTGGCTTGATTAGCATCAAGTCAAGACTTGCATGCAGCCTGTGCTGCACGATACCTCTGTCAAGAGCTGGAGTGCTGTGGTCCTGGTGCTTTTGGGGCCTGCTCCAGTAGCTCTGGCACAGCGGGCCCCAAGCAGCACTTATGTGCCTCCTAGAGGTATCTTGTAGTTCAGATCCCAGAAGACATCAAGCCCATCTGGGCACTATGTGTCTCCCACATCAAGCCCATCTGGGCACTATGTGTCTCCCACATCAAGCCCATCTGGGCACTATGTGTCTCCCACATCAAGCCCATCTGGGCAGTATGTGTCTCCCACATCAAGCCCATCTGGGCACTATGTGTCTCCCACATCAAGCCCATCTGGGCAGTATGTGTCTCCCACATCAAGCCCATCTGGGCAGTATGTGTCTCCCACATCAAGCCCATCTGGGCACTATGTGTCTCCCACATCAAGCCCATCTGGGCAGTATGTGTCTCCCACATCAAGCCCATCTGGGCACTATGTGTCTCCCACATCAAGCCCATCTGGGCACTATGTGTCTCCCACATCAAGCCCATCTGGGCAGTATGTGTCTCCCACATCAAGCCCATCTGGGCACTATGTGTCTCCCACATCAAGCCCATCTGGGCAGTATGTGTCTCCCACATCAAGCCCATCTGGGAAGTATGTGTTTCTCACATCAAATCCATCAGGGCAGTATGTGTCTCCCACATCAAGCCCATCTGGGAAGTATGTGTTTCTCACATCAAATCCATCAGGGTAGTATGTGTCTCCCACATCAAGCCCATCTGGGTAGTATGTGTCTCCCACATCAAGCCCATCAGGGCAGTATGTGTCTCCCACATCAAGCCCATCAGGGCAGTATGTGTCTCCCACATCAAGCCCATCAGGGCAGTATGTGTCTCCCACATCAAGCCCATCAGGGCAGTATGTGTCTCCCACATCAAGCCCATCAGGGCAGTATGTGTCTCCCACATCAAGCCCATCAGGGCAGTATGTGTCTCCCACATCAAACCCATCTGGGTAGTATGTGTCTCCCACATCAAGCCCATCAGGGCACTATGTGTCTCCCACATCAAACCCATCAGGGCAGTATGTGTCTCCCACATCAAGCCCATCAGGGCAGTATATGTCTCCCACATCAAACCCATCTGGGTAGTATGTGTCTCCCACATCCAGCCCCTCAGGGCACTATGTGTCTCCCACATCAAACCCATCAGGGCAGTATGTGTCTCCCACATCAAGCCCCTCAGGGCACTATGTGTCTCCCACATCAAGCCCATCTGGGTAGTATGTGTCTCCCACATCAAGCCCATCAGGGCACTATGTGTCTCCCACATCAAGCCCATCTGGGTAGTATGTGTCTCCCACATCAAGCCCATCTGGGTAGTATGTGTCTCCCACATCAAGCCCATCAGGGCACTATGTGTCTCCCACATCAAACCCCTGGGTAGTATGTGTCTCCCACATCAAGCCCATCAGGGCAGTATGTATCTCCCACATCAAGCCCATCTGGGTAGTATGTGTCTCCCACATCAAGCCCATCAGGGCACTATGTGTCTCCCACATCAAACCCCTGGGTAGTATGTGTCTCCCACATCAAGCCCATCTGGGCACTATGTGTCTCCCACATCAAATCTATCAGGACAGTATGTGTCTCCCACATCAAGCCCATCAGGGCAGTATGTGTTTCTCACATCAAATCCATCAGGGCACTAGTATGTGTTTCCCACATCAAGTCCATTAGGTCACTAGTATGTGTTTCCCACTGCTTCAGAACAACAGGGGAAAAAACTGAAAAAGGCTGGGGTCCAGGGGCCACAAAGGCCTTGGCGGGGTCCTGTGCCAACCCCCTAGTGGAGGGTTCAGGGGAATGAAGCCCCCTGGATCCACCTGAACCCCCCTGACTGGAATTTAAATTTGAGCATTTTTGAAGACCCCCTTTGGGGTCTGTATGAAAGGTAAATCACCATGCCTGATTGTTCAAGGGTGGAGTTGCAAGGGACAAATCTAGTTTGTTATGCGGTTTTTGTTGGCTCTGATTTTTTTCCTTGGAAATGTTTTCTCCCCTAGGAAATTATAAATATTTTCTTGGAAATCTGTGGATTCTCAGAGAGTTCTCCACCCTGGCTTCTACTGCAATTTGCAGCTTATGTAACACCAATTTGGCATCAGGACAAGAGAGTTTTCTTTTCTGATTTGCTGTAGTTTTCTTGAGGGTGTCTTCTGTTTTGAATAAAATCATCCCAGATTTGTTATGTAGGTATATCACTTTAGTGGAATTCTGGCTGTATGTAACACATGTTTAGGGATGTGTTCTTAATACATGTATAGGAACTTACAGCAATGTTAGAGTGGGAAAAGCCCTTCTTGAGCAAACTGAGGAGAAAATGAGGATGGATTTTTTTTTCCTTCTAAATTCCTTGACTCACTGCTTTCTTTATCTGATCCCTGAAAGTTTCCATCACATCACCACAGGTTTATTGAATTTAATAGGCTTGGTCACTCATTGCCACTGCATGCATTTCATTCTGCTTTTGAAGAACATGTATTAACAGTCAATTCAGTTGAAGTTCCTGTTACTATACACACATATAAAGCGCATCCAAAACAGTATTGTTTTTACAAGAGACTGCAAATGCAACTTTTCATTACTAGCTGGTGAATCCTTTCAGTTGAGGGCAGGAGAGACTGACACTTGAGGGTCTGACTTTTCAGCCACTGTGCTCATCATCTGCATTCCACTGTTCAGCCTAATGCCTTTGGAGACAAATGGTGGCCAAAAAAACATACCTTGCATTCAGAATTTTCTTTGAGTTGTGGTTAAGCTAAATTCTTTTTCTTGCAAGTTTATTGCAAAAGACATGCAGAAGAAGTGCAGAAACTTCATGCATGTGCAACTTCCACATGTCAAATCATCCGGGAGCCTCTTGGATAAATGGCATAACTGTCTCTATGGGAATATTTTTGAGTGACAGTCCATAAAAGTAGTTGAATAAGTGGAACTGACCTCTGAGACTCCCTATGGATCCATGCAGTCAAAACTTCTCTGATTACTTTCAAGGAAGCAGCAGACCAGCCGAAAACTGGACATCATCACTGGATTCCATGTGCTTGACCACAAATGGCACATCTTTGTTTTGGAGGGTCAGCACGACCTCGGCATCCAGGAAATCTGGGATGGCCTACAGCCCACCACGGAGAATAGTAAGAAGTTCATGTGGCTTTTCCTGTCTGCTTCCCCACCTCTTTTCTGTCTCTCCATCTTCATCCTCTGAGGTATAGTTCTTCAAATTGAAGGTTATGAAGAATGCATGCAGGGCAGATTGAAATGAATTGGTGTCTGTCTGCCAAAAGGTGTCAAGGCTGTGGAGGCAGGTCATCTTGTCCTCAATCAATTCTTTGTTTGGACTCATGGAGTGGAGGACAGTGACAAGGCAGCACAGCACTTTGGTCCCTGTAGCTCGGCTGTCTTCCTCCACGGGATGTGATGTGATTCCTGTTGACATTCCCCAACATGGACCTCTGTCTGAGGCACTCTGAACAGAATTTGGAGTCTTTGACTATGATGGCTTTCTTTTGTGTCTCTTCATCCCCAGCTGAGTTTGTATTCCTGGTCTGTTCTGAGCTGTCTTGCTGTCCTCCATTTCCCCATTTACCCAGGAGGTAATTGTGTGCGGTTTGAGCATCCATCAATGGGTGAAAAGTTGCATTATAAAAAAGAACACCTTTACCTTTACCTTTCTGAGGTGTAATGACCAATTTTTGACTCACATGCATAGCAAAAGTGAGTCTATGTACTCACCCGTTTCGTCCGTCCGGGCGTCCGGGCGTCCGGGCGTCCGTTTAAAACTTTAACGTTGGATTTTTCTCAGAGACTATTAAGTCTATCAACACCCAATTTGGCATGATAGTGTATGATGACAAGGCCTCAAAAAACATACATAGTGACTTGACCTTGCTTCAGGGTCAAGGTCGCAGGAGCCATAAATGTTGTCTAAAAAACAGCCATTTTTCACATTTTCTCAATTTTCTCTGAAGGTTTTGAGATTGGATACCTCACCTATACATGGTATATAGGACAAAGTAATCCCTATCTTTTGATACCAGTTTGGTTGACCTTGCTTCAAGGTCAAGGTCACAAGAGCTCTTCAAAGTTGGATTGTTTACATATTTTGAAGTGACCTTGACCCTGAACTATGAAAGATAACTGTTTCAAACTTAATAATTATGTGGGGCACATGTTATACTTTCATCATGAGACACATTTGGTCACAAATCCTCAAGGTCAAGGTCACTTTGACCCTTATGAAATGTGACCAAAATGGGGTAGTGAACCACTAAAAGTGACCATATCTCATGGTAGAAAGTGCCAATAAGCACCATTGTGCTTCCTATGTCTTGAATTAACAGCTTTGTGTTGCATGACCTTAAATGACCTTGACCTTGGGTCAAGGCCACATGCATTTTGGTAGGAAAAATGTGTAAAGCATTTCTTAGTTTAGTGTATGATGTCATTGCTAGGTGTAGTTGATTGGCCTTGACCTTGAAGGTCACCTGAAGGTCAAGGTCATGTAAAGGTCAAGGTCAAGCATGTGAGTTGTATGGGCTTTGCCCTTCTTGTTTTTTAATGGCTGGGTTTCCTTTATTTCTCAAGTCTCCTTCCTGTCCTCTGATGGCTTTCTATCATCTCTATTGTCGTCTTCCTCTGAGAATGTGTTCCTGATTTTTAATTTTATTTCTTTATTCTTTGATCTGCTTTGTCCTTCATCATTTGCAATTATACAAGCAGGGTTTCTGCTCTGTGATCCCAACTGCATGTGCATCTGTGTGTTTTCCTCTCAGTGAATGTAGGAGACTACTTGCAAAGTATACCTCATGAGTGATATGAGAATAACTTGTGTTTGGATCCGAGTGATAAGGCACACCAAAATTTTTTTTTATGGTTATGGTAACCTGACTGGTCATCTTTTTTTTCTGCCGACCCTAAACATTTTTTGGGGGTGCAAAATACCAACAAAATTTGATGGTAACAACAAACTGAATGCTGTCTAATCCACTATTTACATTTGAAAAAACATTTTCAGCAAAAGAGAAACTTGATTTGTCTGGCCTCCTCTATTAAAATAAAATAAAATAAAGAACATTTTAAAAGAAAAAGTGTAGGCCTACCTATCAACCGTACTTTTGTTGGCCATGTTACCATAACCACAAATATCATGTTTCATGGCCTATTTTAGGATTTTCTGACTGGTCCAAGATTTTCTCGCTGATCCTGTCCGAATGCCACATCTAGGCAAGCATTGAGGTCTAAAGAATGTTGAACTTGGCTGCCTTCCATGCTGCTACCACAACACAATGCGTTGCATTCTTGTGCTGCAGACGTGACCGTCCTGTACAACTCGGACCTTACCTTCAGCGAGCGGCTGTATGCCCCACTGGACGTGGATATGTGTCGCATCAAGCTGCATGAGCCGCTGGGGCTGATTGTGCAGCAGTCATTGCTGTACATTAGGGATATGGTGCCTAGACCCTGCTTTGAGGCCCTGATCAGGCTTGACCAGGTGAGTGAGTGCAGGTGATGGTGAGAAACCTTCATCATGGATCATACTTGTCCAGGGGTCAGTGAGAGCCTTCAAGAAATTTGACTAAGTGACAATGAGAGCTATTATCATATTAATGAGGTAACAGTAAAACCCCTTTTTCAGATTTGACTAGCTGACAGTGAGGGTTTTCATCAAACTTCACCCGGTGCCATTGTTGTCAGACATGGGACTGATCCATATTTATACTGATTTCCGTATTTATTTAAAGTCAATGGGTCATTTCTGAGATCGATGCAAATCCGAAGAGAAAATTGGGGGGGGGGGGGGGGGGTAGGGTGAACTTTGGCGCCTTCGCAAGTTCGGTTGTCGGGTCGTGCCGTCATGTTTCACGAAGTACTGCGACGTCATTTATCCAAACTTTGCGCTCGTTTTGATTGGTCACGATCGTTGCCGATCTTTGCCGAAGCTCAAAATACTCGTTTTCGGATTCTCCGAGCGCTTGTGCAGTTGTGAAGTCGAAGCAGTCAAAATGGCGATTTACCCCTATTGAGTGTTGACGGAAAATGAAAGTGTTGAGTCCGCGAACATCGACAAGGTTGACAGTGTGAAAAACAAATGGAAAGAGCAATGGCTGTCGGAGAGAGTTGTAGTGAAATACAAGGGCAAGGAGAGATCCCAGTTGATCGACGATTCCATCGCAAAAATCGACGTGCCTGGAGAAGCCATTTGCAAGTGGTGCGAGAAAGGAATCATCAATTACGGGACAAATGGAAAGTCTGCGTTGGTAAAGCATCTCACCACCAACAAACACGCACTGGAATTGGATTTGCATCGAACAACGCCGCCTGTGGACCCAAAGATTCGGCAGCCACTGGAACTCCCTGGAGATCAACCCGTGTTGTACGACATCATGCTACGGTTCCAGTTGATGGCCGAAGTCGTAGACCATCCCACATTGCTTTTGCTCGGAAATCATGGAGCCGCAAGGTAGCCTCTTCTTCTAAAAATAAGCTGCAGACTCCCACACCCTCCACATCAGCTGTGGTCAGTGCTTCGAGACGGGAAACTGTACCTCCAGTCACTGCTAATGGTGTGTCTTCGGGGTTTTGTATTCCCAAGGTGGCCTCTTCTTCCGCCATGAAGGTGGTGCAGACCCCCACCAACAAAAGATCGTCATCTGTGCCCGTGAGTGAAGCTAATGTGGTGCCGGCCCCAGCAAAGAAAAGGCAGGTTTCCAGTGGTGACCTGAGGGATTTCTTCAGCAAACTTCCCAGAGTATCAATAAAATGAAGAATAAACAGTCACAAAATGAACAGACTTTTCTATGTACAATTTTTTTGTATTTGCACACCCAACACACAACTATTGATGGCAGGGATCAATCTAAAACAGACATGTGATTTTGGGTGAGTACTTTAAAAAATTTACTTTTTCTTGTACTGTAGCTGTTTCAGTGAACAGCCTAGAAAGTTAATTTTTCTGCTCAGATTGCATCAGATTGCACCATTTGGCTTCCCCTATTTTAAAACATTTCCGGGGGGGCATGCCCCCGGACCCCCCTAGCTTCCTTGGCGCTTTGCGCCGTCGGTTCGGCGCTTCGCGCCTTCGGTTTCAGTATTTTTTACAATTCCCTTGTCCCATGTCTGTGTTGTGGAATGTAATCGATTTGTCTGTTCTCCATTTGGTGTTCATAGTGTGCAGATAAAGGGGAGGCAATCAAATAACTGTGACAGGGAATAAGAATTATCTCTCCTTAGACCACTTACTGAAGCAAGGCATTTTGCCGGGGACACAAACTGAAGGAAGGAATGCTGTGTCTTCTTGCAGATCCTGTCCTGCAAGACCATGAAGGAAGTAATCAGGAATGACCTGTTTCCCACTACTGATCAGGTTGTCTCTATGAGCAAGGAGTTTGGAGTTCCCTTCACAGCTGAGGATCTCTATGGTGAGTACCTTTCCTCCCATGACAAACTGACATCAATCCTGCTGATATTGTGTGGAGGGAGAAAGCATTAGACTGGGGTGTAATGCAGATTTGCAATACACCTGTATTTAATGAGAGTAAAGATGGTTGCAGCACTATACGCCTTGACGTAGCTCTTCAAATCAAAGGATTAGGCCATAACATAAAAGGATTAGACCTGGATATAAAAAAGTAGACCCTAAGATCAAAGGAGCACATCCTTAAATCAAAGGAGCCAGAGGTTTGAGGTGATGTGCAGAAGTCCTCATTCCATTAACTGTGTTTCCACCCTCATGTTCCATCAGAGCTGAAGCCCAAGTCTGCGCCAGCCACCACTGAAGGAGAGAGGGAAAGCCACAATGAAGCCTTGGAACCCCAGAGGCCACACACAACTCGCAACTGGACCCCCATCGACAACTTCAACCCGAACTACATGGACAAACTTGGAGAAACCAACCTCAACCGAGCTGACCGCAACTTCATCGCAAACAACATTGTAATTTCTGACACTTTCATTCATTTTCTATATCAAGTCACAACTTTATCACAAACAACATTGTAATTTCTGAAACTTTCATTCATTTTCTATATTGTCAAGACACAACTTTATCACAAACAACATTGTAATTTCTGAAACTTTCATTCATTTTCTATATTGTCAAGACACAACTTTATCACAAACAACATTGTAATTTCTGACATTTTCATTCATTTTCTATATCCTCAAAAACACAAATTTATTGCAAACAACATTGTATTTTCTTATATTTTCATTCATTTTCTATATCGTCAAGCCACAAATTTATCGCAAACAACATTGTAATTTCTGACACTTTCATTCATTTTCTATATCCTCAAAAACACAAATTTATTGCAAACAACATTGTA
>JAWQFJ010000861.1:113433-118654 GCA_034096865.1 Theodoxus fluviatilis | reverse complement strand
AGTACGTCACAGTGCCACTCTGTGTAAACGCCTCTGACGCAGCCTATGCACATCAGCCGGGTGCACCCACGAACACCCACTCTCCTTCTGATGTTATGTAGACAGCTACAAAGGCAAATGTGTTCATTTGCTAGTAAAATGAAACATAGACATATGGATTAAAGCTAAATCAATAGTTATTTCAAACTATCTCACGCAAATAACATCTCCAGGGTTTAACATTCCTCTGCAGCTTGTCATCCACAGGATCCTCAGTGGATTTGTGGTAAGAATAGACCCAGTAGGTCTTCTTCGTAAAAGTCAGTGGATTTGTGGTAAGAATAGACCCAGTAGGTCTTCTTCGTAAAAGTCAGTGGATTTGTGGTAAGAATAGACCCAATAGGTCTTCTTCGTAAAAGTCAGTGGATTTGTGGTAAGAATAGACCCAGTAGGTCTTCTTCGTAAAAGGCGAAAAATTTCCAAGTGGAAACCTGACTCGCTCTTCCTCTAACGAGATCTACACATGTTGTGGTTAATGGCTTACATAGCCTCTAGCCGCTGATGACCAGTAAAACTGGTCACCATCATCATGAACATGCATCCATCCATCCATCCATCCATCCATCCATCCATCCATCCATCCATCCATCCATCCATCCATCCATCCACCCATCCATCCATCCATCCATCCATCCACCCATCCATCCATCCATCCACCCATCCATCCATCCATCCATCCACCCATCCATCCATCCATCCATCCATCCACCCATCCATCCATCCATCCATCCATCCATCCATCCATCCATCCATCCACCCATCCATACATCCATCCATCCATCCATCCACCCATCCATCCATCCATCCATCCATCCATCCATCTGTCAGAAACAGCAATTTCTTCTTGAACCTGATGTTGAAACCGCAGGAGTCTGTATTAATTTAAATCTGTCTCTTGGGCTGTTAGCTGTAGTCAAGACCAAGACATAAGATCATGCTTGTTAAAAGCAACTGCAGTGGGCTGTATGAACTCCAAATGCAGTCAGTCACATATTTCATGAACACAAACCTCAGCCACAAATTGCATTGACGGCAGTGTAACCGTGTCTTAGTCCGGTTTAAATAACCGTCTTACAACAAAATCCATAGAGGAAGGGTAAACGTTTAAACCCCTACATCAGATGTCAGAAAATTATTATAAAAACTGTCATCATCAATCAGTGCATTTGTGCGGTATGTGCGCACGATCGACGGCTGGCTATAAAAATATGAGCAAAATACTTACTTTGAACCATCATTCTCTTTGACAACTATCTGTGCTACTATGTGAGTGGAACTAAAAGCTTTCAAGGCAGATACAAAGATCACCGAAAGAAGAGACTAAAAAATCAACAGCATTAAAGGCGCATGAATGCGCATGCCATGGAAGGTTGGCAAGCAGACTGCCGCTCCACAATCAGTACGTCTCAAAACCTGGCAACCTGCCAAGGAGATATATATTGCTGGACACCACTTCCTGGTCAGCATATACACATGACATGCAGGATGTGCAAGTGCTTTCCTCCAACACAAGAGAACACTAAAGCGCCTGGATAGGTTGCCAACGCCACCTTCCCACACCATGAAGAGAAGCAGCAAACATGACCCACAATTACGCCCATGCAACCATTCACGCCACACCCAAGCCCTGCGAAAGACGCAGAGCACGAACGCGTGTAGTGTGGACGGGATAGTCACGTCCCTCTCAGGTCTCAACATATATGTCAGTTCAACTTGCCCCTGATCAACATATATGTCAGTTCAACTTGCCCCTGCTCAACATATATGTCAGTTCAACTTGCCCCTGCTCAACATATATGTCAGTTCAACTTGCCCCTGCTCAACATATATGTCAGTTCAACTTGCCCCTGCTCAACATATATGTCAGTTCAACTTGCCCCTGCTCAACATATATGTCAGTTCAACTTGCCCCTGCTCAACATATATGTCAGTTCAACTTGCCCCTGCTCAACTATATCAGTTACCCACGGATTCTCGACGAACAAGTTTATCCTCCAGTGACTCATTTACATTACCACATGAATACTCCTCTCCCTACCCCCCCGCCCCCCCCCTCTCTCTCTATCTGTGTCACTCTCTCTCTTTCTCTTTCTCTCTCTCTCTCTCTCTCTCTCTCTCTCTCTCTCTCTCTCTCCATCAACAACGTAGTCATTACGTACAGGATAGTCGGGAAGAAAGCTTTGCATCGAAGCCGACCAGTTTACTTTTATTTCGTGAGGAGGCTTTGGAGGTGGAAAAAAGGTGACGATTTGAGAGGGGGGGGGAGAAATGAGTGATCAGTTTGGCAGAGGCGGGGAGTTGGGATGTATTTTGATTTTGTAAATTTTTTAATAAGTAAGTTTTGAAGAGGGAATAGCAAACAGTACCATGGCATGTAACGTGTAAATATCTTTACCAAGATGTTTCATCAATCTAGCGAGACATCTGCGACCTAAGTGCAACCATCACGCCTACTTTCACTGACAGTCATCACGATATCCCCACCAACCACCACACATTCATCACAACTTCGCCACTACCATCACTAGTATCACATTGCTTCACCCAGCATCGCTTGTTGTGCTTCGTTGTGTTTGATGACTTGACGAATGTGTGCGTGCGTGTGTGCGTGCGTGCTTGTGTATGCCTTCGTCTGTCTGTCTGCCTGTCTGCCTACCTGCCTGCCCATCCGTCCGTGCGTCCGTCCGTCCATCCGTCCGTCAGTCCGGCCGGCTGGCTGCCTGCCTGTCTATATGTGTGTCTATGTGTCTGTGTCTCTGTGCGTCTGTGTGTCTCTGTGTCTCTGTCTGTCTCTGTCTGCCTGTTTGCCTGTCTGTCTGTCTGTCTGTCTGTCTGTCTGTCCATCCGTCCGTCCTTCCTTCCGTCACTCTGTCCGTCCCCTCTCTCTCTCTCTCTTCCCCACCCCACCCGCCTCTCTCTGTCTCTCTCTCTCTCTCTCTCTCTCTCTCTCTCTCTCTCTCTCTCTCTCTCTCTCTCTCTCTCTCTCTCTCTCTCTCTCTCTCTCTCTCTCTCTCTCTCTCTCTCTCTCTCTCTCTCTCTCTCGTCCTGGCTCGCGCTCGCTCGCTTGCCTGCCCTATCATTCTCATTATCTATAATCATGAGCAATTGACATTTTACATAAATGTAACATAATCGTTACAATGTTATTCAAAATAAAATCCCATCCGCAATGGTAATTGTGTGCTTCCAGTTCAAAAATGATTGGAACGATATCATTCTGACACTGCATAAGTAGAAAGAGATGATGGATACTGAGAACTTCCGCTCTGGAGGCAGTTTCTATTTCAGTCCCGGTTCTGCTTCTCCCCTTTCAACTGAAATGCAACACTGAAGTATAACTGTGCGGTGACATTCATCCACAGCGGATATTCCAATCATATGAAGCAACAGTCGCAACGGAAGCAATGCTAACCGTTCGCAAATAAAGGATAAAAAAGCACAGAAAAGTATTAATGTTATTAAAAGTAGGCCAGAAAGGAGAACTAAAAGGGAGAGGAGGAAAAGGGAAGAGAGGAATAAAGGGAGGAAGGGCGGGGGGAGGGGGAGGTGCAGAAAAAGGAAAAGGAGCAGGAGGAGAAGAAGCTGGATGAAGAGAAAAATGATGATGATGATGATGATGATAATGAGGAGGAGGAGGAGGAGGAGGAGGAGGAGCAGGAGGAGGAGGAGAAGGACGAGGAGAAGGAGGAGGAGAAGAAGAAGAAGAAGGAGGAGGAGGAGGAAAAGGAGGAGGAGGAGGAGGAGGAGGAGGAGGAGGAGGAGGAGGAGGAGGAGGAGGAGGAGGAGGAGGAGGAGGAGGAGGAGGAGGAGGAGGAGGAGGAGGACGAGGAGGACGAGGAGCAGGAGCAGGAGCAGGAGCAGGAGCAGGAGGAGGAGGAGCAGGAGCAGGAGGAGGAGGAGGAGGAGGAGGAGGAGGAGGAGGAGGAGGAGGAGAAAAAACAGCAGGTGGAGGAGGGGGAACAGCAGGCTGAAGAATAGCAGGTTGAGCAGAAGGAGAAGCAGGAAGTAATGGAGCAGGAGGACGAAAAGAAGCAAGGGGAGGGGGAGTCAGTAAAGGATGAGTGCCAGTCAGACGAGACAAAAGTGATATTCTGTAAACTTTTCTGATATGTAACGAAGCGAACCATATGAAGTGTTACATTAGACCATCAGTAAAGGGAGGTCTGAGACTGTTATAATGAATACATCTTAGAAAAAAAAATTCCCCCTCTCTCTCTCTGTCTCTCTCTCTCTCTCTCTCTATCTATCTCTCTCTCTCTCTCTCTCTCTCTGTGCGTGCGCGTGCGCGCTCTCGCGCGTGTGTGTTTTTGTGTGTTTGTGTGTTTGTGTGTGTGTGTGTTTGTGTGTGTGCATTGTTCTCATTCCATATAATTATTACCAACGACTTTATTTGCGTGATTCACGCGAACCACGATGCCAGGCTGAGGGTTCAAGGAAACCATGAGTAACAAAGGAGTAAGCACCACTTAGGCACGTGTCTACTGAATTGATTTTCTGGAAATTGTAAGACAACTCTCATGTGACGACAATTGGGCGGGTTCATACTTCATGACAGGGCTCTTTCGCATCCTGCTGTTGCAGTGAGTCACTGCCTGCCGACTCCGATAAGGTTGCGTACGAAGAAGACACATCCTTCCCTTGAGGATGTTGTTGTCGAACATTGCGGTGCAAGGAAGTGAAATTGTACAAGCCTCTAGCAGCACATGACAGGGCAAAACGTACCGATTACAATTCAATGACGTTGATAGCAACGAATGAGATTTACGTCGCCATTGAAAATGGTGGTAGTGTGATGATGGTGGTGAAGGTAATGGCGCTAATGGTGGTGATGCTGCTGGTGGTGGCGGTGACGGTGGCTGTGGCGATGGTGGTGGTGGCGGTGGTGGTGGTGATGGCGATGCTAGTGGTGGCGATGATGGTGGTGATGATGATGGTGATGGTGGTGGTTATGGTGGTGGTGGTTATGGTGATGGTTTTGGTGGTGGTGGTTATGGTGGTGGTGGTGGTGACGGTGGCGGTGGTGGCGATGATGGTGGTGGTGGTGGTAGTGGAGGTGGAGGTGGTGGCGATGCTGGTGATGGTGGTGATGGTGGTGATGGTGTTGGTGACGATGATGGTGGTGGTGGTGGTGATACTGGAAGCGGTAGTGGTGGTGGCGATGGTGGTGGTGGTGGTGACGATG
>JAWQFJ010000861.1:98433-108433 GCA_034096865.1 Theodoxus fluviatilis | reverse complement strand
CTACAATTTCTTGATTTATCATAAATCTTCGTATCGCCGGCAAAAACTTTGCACGATGACTGTATCCCTTCTGGTAAGTCGTTTATGAATACTGTAAAAAGAACCGGACCCAAAATACTTCCTTGTGGAATTCCGCTTAGAACGTTTACTAGGGATGAGTTTGCATCGCGAACTCTCACCTTCTGAACTCTTCCTGATAGAAAACTCCTTACCCAATTTAGGATATTACCAGTTACTCCATAAGCCTGTAGCTTACATAATAATCTTTCCGAAAGTTTCGTGAGGAACGGAATCGAAAGCCTTCCAAAAATCTAGATAGATGATATCTACTGGGTTCCTTTCACCAAGCATCTTGGTGAGTTCTTCCATTACCTCCATTAGTTGTCATGCATGGTCTCCTGTTGCGAAAACCATGTTGGCACTTTGCATACAGGTTATTGTCATGAAGATGTGAATTTAGTGCATATCGTATAATCGACTCTAACACTTTACACACAATACAAGTTAAACTAACAGGTCTGTAATTACCAGGTTCAGACTTGCTGTCTTTTTTATATATAGCAGTAACTTCTGCAGATCTCCAGTCGCTTGGTACAATACCAGCTTCGACAGACTTATTAAACAAAAGACATAATGGGTTAGTTATTTCTCTAGATAATTCCTTCAGTACTTTTGGTGCTATCTTGTCTGGTCCCTGAGCTTTAGAGGTGTCGAGATCGTTAATTTCTTACGCACTGCGTCTGGCGTAATAATAATATCAGTCACAGTAGCACCCTTTGAATACTCTCCCTCAGTGAAAACACTAGAGAAAAACGTGATTAGAGTCTCCGCTTTCTCCTCATCTGATACGGCATACCCACCGTTTCCAAATTTTAAAGCATTTATACCTGTGTTTGACTTTGTCCTTTCCTGTACATATTTCCAGAACTGTTTCGGATTTGCTTTGCTCCCACCAGCAACATCTTTTTCAAAGCTTTTCCTTGCCTTCTTGAATAGTTTTTTACACTTATTACGTACAAGCTTATAACTATGATAATCCTTGGCTTGTTTTGATTGTAAATACTTTTTATATAGATTATACTTCCTTTTCACTGACTTTCTCACCTCACTATTCATCCATCTTGGTTTAATGTTTCCATCCTTCTCACAACTTTTCCCCGGAATGCATTGTTGCATGCTGTCCACAACCAGGTTGCGAATATAACACCACGAGCTTTCCACATCTAATTCACTTAGGACTGAGAAATCACAATTACGAATCAGTTATCTCATCTTTCCATAATCACCTTTGTTTAAATCAAATTTGTATTTAAGCGTCTTCTCAGTTTTTGTTCTGGGGACATGCAAGTCGAATAGAAGCACCTCATGATCACTTTTGTTTACCAACAGGATCTAAGAGCTGAATGTCAGACACTAAGTTGTCCTCATTGACTAGGACCAAGTCATCGACTGTAGATTTCTGCCCTTCTGTGTCTAGTAGGTTGTGTGACTTTTTGGATGAGGAAAGCATCACGTACACATTCGATAAAGATATTATTGACCTCACCATTCTATTCACCTTCCCAATTCACACTAGGAAAATTAAAGTCTCCGACAATGCATATCTTATCATACTTTGAGAGTCTGTCATTTTTCAGTAACTTGTACAAATTTTCAGTATTTTCCAATGATGAGCTTGGGCTGCGGCACACACACCCTATGAGTAGACTTTCTTCATTTGCTCCTTTGTATGTACACCATAAGCTTTCCTCAAAGCCAGATTTTTGGAATTCTTCACAATCTTTGGCATTCAATGATTTGTCGAAATATAGGGCTATTCCCCTTTTCGGGTCAGCATTCATAAATAGATCATAGCTTGGTATTTCATACTCGGCATTATTTACGCTATACACTTGGTTCTTTGCTTTTATCTCCGTAAGACCAAGTATATTAGGTCTGATATCGATTAGACGTGAGAGAAATTCATCCTTTTTGTTCAAGAAAGAGTCTACATTAGTGTACAAAAATTTAGAACAGGAAAAAAATCATAAAAAGTATCCGAAGAAGAGACAGAAGTAGAACACCCTGACTCAGAATGAGATACAGCATTTGTACAACTATTTACATGAGTTGCGACTTCGTGTCACTGCTTGCCATCCACGTCACCCACTCGGCCTCGCCCTGGTGCAGCAGCCGCTGCCCCCCGGGTGGATGCGTCCGCCTCCCGACCCTCCATAGCCGGTCCACCCTCCTTCCTCCCTGGCCTCTCTGACCTAGTCACGATCTTCATCTCTCTGTAATTTATCACCAAATATTGCTCCCCCCTCCCCCCTCTTCTTCTCCTCAATATCCTGCCTCATCTTCCTAATCCTCTCTCTCTCTTTCGGGGTGCTGTCATCGTTTATGTACACTCTCTCGTCAAAGGGAACCCCCTTATTCAGCATGCCCACGCTCTTCATGATCACCCTTTTTGTTGCCTCAGTTTTTACAGTCATTTTGAGCAACCTTGGTTTTGAGTTAGTCCCAATCTTGAAGGCCCCCAGCCTCATGGGCTCATCTATCTCCTGTTCAGGCACCTCTGCAATTTTCCTGACTAGGTTCCTCACCCTCTCCCTGTCCTCCGCCTTTCTCTCCTCTGCTGTGTCTTCCTCACTCTCAGGTAGGCCTGAAACAATGATGTTCAATTTTCTCTTCTCTTCTTGCAAATCATCCATGTATTCTTCGACCTTCTTTTCGACTGTTGCTGTGATCTTCCTCTCGATTGCTTCCTCGCTACATGCTTCCATGCGTACTTCGTGTTCATCCATTCTACCCTTTAGGGATGCCAAGAAAGTGAGTATATTGTCGATCTTTGCCTCGATACGGCTAGAGACCTCTCTTTTCTAGCTCTCTACATCTCTTGCAAAGCCACACCATGAAGTCTCCCCCTCCTCTCAGGCACTTGAATTATGCATCGCTAAGGTCTGAGCACTTACGGTGACACCACTGTTTGCATCCGTGGCATTCTATTGCCTCTTCATCTTCTTCCCACAACCCATCTTTGCAGTGGATACAAATCCATGGCTGGTCTTTACCGTGGCCCTTCACTTTGGATGCAGTGCCCACTCATTCTGAACACAGAGATACTATATTCACTAATCTCAGCCACGCTGAATGGTGCCCACTTTGTCCTTGCTCTTAGCAGAACTGGTGGAATTTTTACGGCTAGACATGAGTAGTTAGATGTATCAAGCCCCTCTTTCGACACACAATGCGGAAAAGGCACATGTGAATCAAAAAAGGCACGTACCTCTTAGTCAACATTAGCAGGAACAGTGTAGGTGAGATGGACATGTGCCAAAACAAAGTCAGTGAACACTAGTGGTACAAATTGAAAAAAGCCGCCATCTTGGCCTCTATGTGCACTTCGTTGGGCTCTCAAAAAAACCACTGGGCCTTCTCGAATGGTAGCCTACTTATGGGGACACTGGAAACAATGCTTCCATATCCCAATACATTCACAATGCTTCTACTCCATTTTGAGACACATGGGGTCGCCAAAACCAAACAAAATCACTAATCTTTCGGAGCACTACCAAAAAAGCGACCACATCACGAAGGGACGTAACCACTGCGTGTGTGTGTGTGTGCTCGCGCGCGCGTGTGTGTGTGCATGTGTATAGTCTTAATATGGCTGAAATGGTCGTTGTCACCAACATTTGGCGACACAGTACCCAAGGTACTTTGTCCCCAGGGACAGAGTACCCCATTTTGAAATCTCGTCCTTACAGTCACGTGACATACCGATGATAGCGCTCAGCTCAGACCGCAGTCGCCACTCCGCGGTCTGACTTCGCACGCCCGGGGAGTTATGCTAAGATCCGGCCGCGTTAATGTATCTGCATTTTGTGACAAACGTCTTGCTCGGCGGTACTGTACTCCATGCACCTTAACGGTCCGCGTGATTCGGGTGTAATCTTAAGCTAAACGACGCTCCGAATGTTTACAACTTCGACCATTTCAGCAGCGCCAATATTAACGTACTCTGTCCCCGGGAACAAAGTACCTTGGGTACAGTGTCGCCAAATGTTGGTGACAACGACCATTTCAGCCTTAATATGTGCTAGTTTCACCTAAGTGCACGGACATATTAGCAGATTTCCAATACATCAAGCAAGTGAATTTGTCCAAACGAAAGATGGGGTAATGGAGGCGAGTTTGACCTACAAATATTTTCAGTAATGTCTGCCTCCCGGAAGTTTGAATGAGGAAACAGGTCCAGTCCGAAACATCTTACAATGGGATTGAAGCCCCACCTCCTGGTGAAAACTGGGGAAACCCATGTACAGACAGGTGTTGCGAGGGAGATTGTGGTCACAGCTGAAAGCCGACTTAAAGACTGCACAAAAGTGAACCAGGTGAAGACAAACGCTTGTCGGGACAAGGACCTCTTCCGTCTCAGAGTTTGAGTATCTCAAGAAAACTTTTGTCGGCGGAAATTGTTTGCAGCCTACGTTTGTCTGGCAGTTCAAACGACACTGGAATTCTTCGTCCTTTTGTTTGTTTTGCAGTGTAATAGATAGGTGAATGGGTGGACTTAATGAGCGGGTCGCGAAAAGCCACTCTGAGGATAAAGAACTTTGGCACCCCGACAGGGTTAATGGCAGAAAAAAGCAGACTCCATAGGTGTCACGACTCGGTTTGATGTTTTTTAACTTTAAGATATTATAGAGAATTTTGTCTCGGGGATGGTACGCCTTTAAGCGTTCTGCGCATTTTCAGAGCGTGTTGAACGTGTTTATTTTTTATTTTTTGGTTCTGCAGCGGCTCGTGCTGATACTGTGATAGTCCTGAGGCCAAGCAGCTCTATCGTTCAAAAGCTTCGGATAGCTGTTCCTACCAAAATATATTTGTTCTGATGGGTTAAGGGAATGTTCTTTGTTGATATTTTGTAAACAATAACTTTCAAATGAATATAAATAACGTATGATAATTAAAAGAAGTTGGGGAAAAAACTATGAAAAACGTCTATTTGCCGATACCAGATTCGGAGTTGCATCCCTTGCATATGAGTTTCTAACCTAAACCAAAGATTATAGGTTACACAAAGATAGTTCTTCAGCTCATTGTTGTGAGGATCGAGACACGTTGCGCACCAAGCGGCAAGAAATATGGGGAAGTAATCACCCCTCTTAGAGACATGTGAAAGGGCTTGTTTGACGACGCGTTTCTGATGCGTTCCGGTCATGTTTGTGAATAAATTTACGGTGTAATGTGTAATAAAATGATTTGCTGCAATAATGGGGTTGTTTTGGCTTTGTTTTTTTGTAGCAGGCGTTGTGAAATTAAAATATTTGGTTCATCGAAATGCATGCTTCTGCGCATGTCCATGAGCCTATAGTCCGTTTAAACATTGCTCTGTCAGTAACGTTGAAAGTATGTATACTTTACGTTAAAACAGTCTAATATGACTATTTTCGATTAGTTTTTAATCTAATTAATATTTTTGCATGCTTTAACGCGGCCGGATCTTTGGCATAACTCCCCGGGCGTGCGAAGTCAGTAGCGTCAAAGATTATAGGTTACACATAATCTTTGGTAGCGTCTCCACTGACAGAGCAATGTTGAAACGGACTATAGGCATGCATTTCGATGAAACAAATATTTTTATTTCACAACGCCTGCTACAAAAAAACAAAGCCAAAACAACCCCATTATTGCAGCAAATCATTTTATTACACATTACACCGTAAATTTATTCACAAACATGATCGGAACGCATCAGAAACGCGTCGACAAGCAAGCACTTTTACATGTCTCTAAGCGGTGTGATTACTTCCCCATATTTCTTGCCGCTTGGTGCGCTGCGTTTCCGAGCGTCTTGTAACTTTATATAGCAAAAGCTCGGCATGAGCTATCTTTGTGTAACCTATAATCTTTGCCTAAACAACGGCCGCTCGACAAGTGCATTTCGCACTGCTGCGAAGATTACTTCTCTAGATTTAGCGAGTTTTACAGAGATTGAGTGGAATACCACCATATGGTCAAGCAAGCAGTGGAGTAGTTTAGACGGAGAAGAACGTGTGATAGCTGAGAAACTTCTTGCTTTACAAACGCGTTCGTTTCACCAACAAACGAAGAATCGAACAGGCGCAGCGTCGCTTTGAGAAAGGCAAAGCTGCGGGAGCTGTTTTCACCGAGGAAAAAAATTAGACCACAAAGACAGAACAGCCGAGAATCGACTACCAGGAGCGAGCATATCCTGCCTCCTGTCTGTATTGTGTGCAGAAAGACAAAGTCTTAAAAAATGCAAATCGACAGGGACTTGGGGTGAGTAGGTAGGAGATATATATGACCAAAAAAAAATGAACATGATCTTAGGCTCAAACAATCCCCAGAATACAGATTTAAGGTACAAAAATGAACAAAGTGGTAAAAACGCATAAGTTTTAGTGCGATAATGAGTGCGCAAATGTTGTATTTTATTTTTTTTAACCAGATTTTCGGCGATAATCTTAGCTGGTGTCTTACCAAAGTGGATGCTAGTAACGATCTTTTTGGAAACAAAATTAACCATGATCTTAACATTAGTTTAACCTGAAATTTGGCAAACAAATAGAGAAATTGATAATCTATACAGCAAACTATATTTTATTAGCAGCTGCCACCGCAACTCTCTGCAATGCACACAACTGTGTGCATGTGTTGGGTGTGTGAACAAACAGTCGGCGTTGGTGAAGGATGACATGGACAACACAAGTGACACTGACTGTAGTGGTTCTGACACTGAAATGTATTTTGAAGGAGACATTGATTCCATTGATTCAGACTGGGAATGATTTCAACAGCATTGTGTTTGTGTGGAGATTGTGCAACCAAGAGATGTGCAGAAGGATTAGGTGGTGGTGTGTGCACATTACTACGTATGTTGACTATCAAGGGAGGCAACTCAAATGATTTGAGTAAATTAAAACAAGTTTTTTATTCTTAATTAATTGCGTACTAAACCTAAAATCACTAACATACTCCAATACATGAATTATTGTAATATTTGAACATGCCTACTTATTTTAGTCGGGGAAAATAAAAAGTTAAAACAATTTTATTTTTTAAAACTTTTTACCTGTTTGCGTGAAAAACGAATTTCAAAAACAGAAAAATCTCATTATTTAGATTCTACCCAAAGTTAGAGTATCTCAAAATGTCATGTATTATGTGTCTTCTTTCAAAATATGTGAAAACATTTTGGTATAAACTTGTAGCCGACACTTCCATTAATTAAATCCGTTTTTCTCAATATGGCGTTGTTTGATACTTCGGGGGTAAATTGATCATATCTTTGTCAAATCTGAACCGATTTCACTCATATCTGCGCCATATGAAAACTTAATCTCTCAACAATTTGATGATTGTATGACTCATTCTCTCAACCATTGGATGCTATGAATAACCCAGTATGTCTGAAAAGTGCTGCAAGTCTCGTTTTGAAGTAAGTAATCACATATAGGAATCAACACCGTTTGAATGGTGTATAAACTAACGAAAACTGGCGAAGAAGAGGCGGAGGGGGAAGATGGAAAGAGAAAGAGGGAGGGAGGGAGGGAGGGAGGGAGAGAGGGAGGGAGGGAGGGAGAGAGAGAGAGAGAGAGAGAGAGAGAGAGAGAGAGAGAGAGAGAGAGAGAGAGAGAGAGAGAGAGAGAGAGAGAGAGAGAGAGAGAGAGAGAGAGAGAGAGAGAGAGAGAGAGAGCCTATCTGTTCATGCAATCGTGTGTGTGTGTGTGTGTGTATGTGTGTGTGTGTGTGTGTGTGTGTGTGTGTGTGTGTGCTCGCGCGCGCGCGTGTGTGTTTGTTTGCAATTGTCTGCTTGTCCGTCCGTTCGCGCAATTAAATTTAAGTGTGTGTGCATGACTGCGTGTGCATTTGCATGTTTGTGTATGAGTGCATGCATGCTTGCTTAAAAGTGTGTGTGTGCGTGTGCGCGCGTGCGGGTGTGCGCTTATATTTTTGTCTGTTCGCACAAGCATGCGTGTACGTGTGAGTACGTATGGGTACGTGTGGATCTCTGCTTGTCCGTTCGTGGAAGCGCACGCGCGCATTTATGTTTACCCGTCTATCTGTTCATGCAACCGTGTACGTGTGTGTGTTTTGTTTGGTGGTGTGTGAGTGTGTGTGCGTGTGTTTGTTTGTGTGTATGTGTTTGTGTGTGTGTGTGTGTGTGTGTGTGTGTGTGTGTGTGTGCGCGCGCGCGTTCTTGTATGTTTACCAACCCGCCATTCCTGCTTCTCTCCCTTTCGTGCTTGTCTGACAGTCTTTTGCATGTGTTTATTCATTCGTCCGGTTTCGGTCCCAGTCCATCTTTTCCATGAGGCTATGTGTGCGTGCGTGTATATATTTCTTTATATCTTTGCTTGCCATTTGTGTGCTGGAAAGTACTGGAAGGTGCGAGAACATCGCAGACGTCTCCAGCTGTGACGCGAGTCGATCCCCACTGGACATTTCGTTTGTCCCGTCCTAAAGTGACGACAAGGCGTCTCCGCCTATCAGATCAGCATAGTTGAATACCGGCTGCTTACTAGTTAGTGCTGCCAAATCTGTCAGTCGTGCAGTCACATTTCATGGCAGCAGGTTTTCTGGCTTCTTCAGCTCGGATAACTTTTTGACTAGTTCGAAATGAGGCGGGTTTCCCTGATTAGATACGCTAGCAAAATGGATTGGAGATCAGAAGTCGCTTCAGAGTTGTTTCCCTTCAATTGATCTCTCTTGCCGTGACTATTTTTTGCGAGTTGTAATTAGAATGGCTACTCCAACATCGCCAGCAAAACTTCAGTCAAAGTCGCCTCCATCTGAGTCTCGTGAAGAAAACTTTCTTCATCTCTACTTTAAACAATTGAGCACGTTCGCCTTTGACAGGGCGAAGGAAATGGCGGTGGGTGCGACAATCACAATAACAATGCACGATACTCGACGATAGACACACGGGACGTTTTGACTTCGTGTCACTCGAACCGCATTTCTGTGTCTGTTTTAATGTTTGTGTCATGATTTTGAATTGCAATTTGTAGATTGTTTTGCCTATCTCAATCGTCAAACTTACTTCGTGAGGTTTTGCTCATTGTTAGCAGGGTGAGAATGTTTAGGTTGGAGTTGACAAAATTGATAGTCGTCGTGCATGTTCAGACCACAACACACGTACTCTCCTCTCCAGTATGCAAACGCAGTAGTGTAGTCACACCTATGCTCTCAAGACACACTCAGAGGTCAACACGAGAGTCACATTAAGAGGTAAGCACGAAAGGCACGCACAAAGGTAGCGCAGTGATTTATTCACGGGGACACATTTCACAATGAACCTAAATATCCCCACTCCCCAAGTTTCTCATCAGCTTCCCATCAACGCGCATCGCAGTGTCAGTGAGTAGAATGTCAATTTATCATCGTGCTGAAGCCTCACTTCACTCTTGAGGCTCCCTCACTGCATTCACGGTGAACAGAAATAGCATTTCCACAGGCTACCAGAACCTGCCTTGCATCAACTCCCAAGGGAGGTATAGGCAGCATCAAGAGCTAAGTTAGTAGAGCTCTCTATTATGTTATCTTCACTCCTCTCACACGGTGGGGCTGATCAATGTCAGTTTCATTCTGGTTCACACCAGAGATGAGAAAATCTCTGGCTTACCAGAATGTGCTGGATTAGCAACGCAGCCCAAGCATGCCACCACAGAGTATGTGCAGCATTGACAGCAATACATACTGAACTTGAAGTGACAGCAATACATACTGAACTTGAAGTGACAGCAATACATACTGAACTTGAAGTGACAGCAATACATACTGAACTTGAAGTGACAGCAATACATACTGAACTTGAAGTGACTGCAAGGGAAGTCCTGTGCCTGTAGTTTCTTCATCTCTCCTGAACTTGTTCCATGCGCCCTGTGGGTTGGGGGTAAGCATAGACCCCCTGTGGGTTGGGGGCAAGCATAGACCCCCTGTGGGTTGGGGGTAAGCATAGACCCCCTGTGGGTTGGGGGCAAGCATAGAC